>PISX010006133.1:0-100361 GCA_004024625.1 Mellivora capensis
TTTCCTTTGAGGTAAGGAAAAAGTTCTAGAACAGACTGTGGTGATGGCTGCACACCTTTGTGAATACAGAAAAAGTTACTGTACTGTACTGTTTCAATTGATGAACTGCATGCTACATGAACTATAGCTCAATAAAGCTTTTGTTTTTAAAGAAAAACTACAGGAGACTACATATAATTATGTAACTATATAATCTTTGAGTGAGGAAGGCTTAGAATGATGTGAACTCAGAAGCCACAACAAAAAATAGGAATAAATTGATCCATTAATAAAAGGTAGGGTTATAAATAAAATTTTTCATAGAAACATCACCATATATAAAGTCAGTGTCAACGGAGTGGGCAAAATATTTGCAACTCACATTACAGACAAAGAGTAATTTCCCTAGTAAACAGGAATGGCCTCAAACCAATAATCATCCAATGGAAAAAGTCTATCAACAGATAGAACACAGAAAAGAAAATATAAATGCTTTATAAATACCGCCAAAAGCTGCTCAAAATCAGGAATAGAAAGGGGAACACAAACTAAAATCAAGAGATCTCGTTTTGTCACCTACGAGATGGTCATATGTGAGAAAACCTTCCCACATTCTTCTGTTGGTGAGAATCTGCCCCCCGCCCCACCCCTGGCATTCTCAGTCCTCGCTGATGGAAGTGTAATTGGTGCAGCCTCTCTGGAGGCAGGTGGCACTGTGTACTTCCAGCAATCCCACTGCTGGGGATTTGTGGCACAGACAAGCCTGGGCACTCAGGAAATCATATGCACAGTAGATTATTCCTGGGTACAATCCTAGTCCTAACCAACAGGCTGGAAGCAACGAAACTTCCATAAGCAGGTAATCGGTTAACTAAATTACAGTCTACTCCTATCGTGAAACCCCCTGCATTTGTGAAGAAAGAGAAGATGCTTAGCGTGTTGGCATTGAGCAAGGTCTATTGTGACATGAAGAAAGAAAATGCAGAATGGCGATTATGGTTTTACTATTTATGCAAAAAGAGAATGGGTTGGGAGGAAATATAAATATGAATTTGCTTGAAAATGAATTACCCTCTGGAGAAATATACAAGAAACCATTAATATTTATTGTGCCCTCCCTAGAGGGCAGGGACAGAGACTTTTTTTCTTTTTTTAGCAAATAGCATTTTGTACCCTTTGAGTCCTGTGAATGTTTTTAATATCTTATAAATAAATAAATATTCTTGCTATTATGCTTGGTCACTGGAGGCTTAGATCCACTCGGCATCAAGAGCCACAGTAAATCCAACAGCAACAGAGAGCCCACATGAGGTTACACTTGGGAAATGGATGTGACACACAGAGGGAAAGGGGATGAACAGGGCAGTCGGACTTAACAAATAAGCATACAGGTTCCCAATTAAATGTGAAATTTGGGTAAATCATTTTTTTGATCATGCAATATTTAGGACATATTTACACTGTATTTTATCAGACAACTCTTGCTCTGAGAAGACGCTCAGGCTGCACTGGGAAGCTAATTAGAAACACGACTAGCATACATCCCTCTCCAGAAGAAGGGTCCACATGCCACACTGTCCAGAGAAAGAGCTGACATGGATTCTTCTCTCATGGAAGTAACAGCTTGACCCGTCATCATGCCGAATCCCCACCGACGTACTGAGATCGTTTAACGTAGGCATGAGCAGCTTATGAACAAAACACGGAGCACGAGGAGTTACCATCTTCCAAGAGAAAGGGAGAACCAGAGTGAGGGAAAGACTTAGAAACACAGTCCATGGGGAAAAAGAAGATGTTTTCATATTTTAATTTTCAACTTTTTAAATTCAGCAATCCCAATTGCAAAGACATACAATGACCATGGTTCTCTGAAATATTTTTTCAAAGCCAGCTGACAGGTTTCATCTCAGCTGGAGCTGAGTGGATGAAAAAATAAAACCCTGTATGTGACACGCAGAATCCAACATTCCTCATGTTTACTTCCTAAGGGTCATGGCAGTGGAGTTCACTTTTGATCCTGGAAGAAGTCAGTGCATGAGCTGTCACCCATGAACTCAGATCAAGGGATAAGCGCCCCAGTGGCCAGTGGCCGGCCTCCCAGGACTGGGAGGGACTGCACACATGTCACACGGGCTTGTTCAGACGATGACAGGAGCCGGTGTTAAAAGGCCTGGACAGGACGGACACCTTAGGACTGGACAGCAAACTGGTCACACCACCTCTCCGTCTGGCCTCCTCCTCCGGTCTTCTTTCTGATGTCCATCAGTCTCCCCACACTCTCTCCCCTACGCTGCCGATATCCAGCTCCAAGCCAAAGTCATGGCTCCCTCCTCAGGAGGTGTCCTGAGGCCACATTATCGCCAAGGGTCACACGCTGTATTCAAAAAACAATCCGCACTATAGAAACTACTATTTATTTCACCATGACCCCAACATTGTACATGCATTAGTATAGTGCTCTAACTCCCCATTACATTAGTATCATCCCCACTTCATAGACGGTGAAACTGAGGCTCAGAAATACAAAGATGTCCAAGAACTGGAACCCAGTTCAAGTGTGGCTGATGCCAGAGAATGTTCTTTTCACTACTGTGTGCTGCCTTACATCTCTCTGCACTGAAAAAACAAACAAACAGCTCATCGAGTTTTCCTCTAAGTTATAAAAGGAATAAATATAATAGAAAATCTAAGTAACTAGGTCTAACAGAATGGGCTTGTGTTACCTGCCAGTCCCCTCTGTCACTCCTCCTCTCTGCCAAGCGACCTCATAGCGCCATCATCCGTAGGCATCCCAAAGACCAGTTTCCACACATCATATTGTAAACTACAGGGGCAGGGACTTGGACTGGTTGCCATGCTCACCCCAGAAACTAGAGGAGAGGTTAGGACATGCTAGGAGCTCAGATGTACTGGATGGATGCATGCATGAATGAATGAATGGTAACTCTTTCCTTGAAGGAGTGAGTTTGCCTGTCAGCCCTGTGCAGGGGCGCACTCATTGTCTCTGTATTGTTCTACTTTTAGTATATGTGCTGCTGGATAGAGCACTCTCCTTGAATAAGCAAGAGTTAACTGCGATGCCTAACTTTAAAGTTCAAATTACTATGAATTTTTACTGTGGATTTAATTTTTACTGTGGATTTTACATCATATATCTAATTCTACTCTGTTTTTTATTTGCATACATGCAAAATGACATATGGTATTGCAGCACTGTTAATAACAACAAAATGTTGGAAACAACCCAAATGTCAATGTCAACTGACAGGAAAGTAGTTAACAAATTATGATCTATCCTGGTAATGGAATACTATGCAGCTATAGGAGAATTTTATATACACACACGTATATAGAATATATACATACACTATATGGATACATGCATGTACACATACTATTATGTGTAACATAATCTGGAATGTATATGCATAGATACACAAGTGTATGTATTATGTGTTACACGCAGTGCACATTATACACCACATGCGCACATACACACACGTACACATATAGACACACACATTAGCATGTGTGTCATGCACACACACTGATATTATCAGAAGACCTTGAGATACTAAGTGAAGCAAGCAAGGTCAGTGTCTATAGTAAGACACCTTTCTGAAGAAGACAGGATTCCTGCTTGCTTGTATTTGCAAAAAGAAATCATGGAAGCACGTAACAGAAACAAAGAGAAGTGGCAGATGTGGAGGGTGGGAAAAGGAATTCGAAGAGGGGGGAGATGTGGGTGGGAGCAAGACTTCTCACAGAGTACGCTTTTATATGCCTTTATTCTAGGTAATGTGACGTGCCGTCTTAGACGTCTTACGTTAACCCACTTTGAAGGCAGAGAGCACCCAAAACAGCCCCCCCATGCCCAGGCCCACCCTGAAGGAGTGGCCAAACACTTTCAACGCCCGCAGTTCTTCTTTCTGGTACTCGCCTTCACCTTTTAAAATACAGTTCTTAGCATTACCTCTTGAGTTTTCTATCTCGAATGGTCTCTTCCGCATCCTTCCACGGGTGCACACACACTTTCTCTTCCCTACAGCATCCCTCCTGGCCATATCACAGTTTTTTACTCCATTTACATTCAGTGTATCAGAGATGGAATCCCTCTTCACACAAGAAGGAATAGGATAAAAAATACTAGTTTCTCCGGGTACGATGAACAGCTTCCAAGCACGGTGTGCGCTCTAGGATGGAGTCCAAGAGAAGCAGCGCAGAATGAAGATCCTCCCAGACTGCTCCACAGACGACGCTGTGTGCTGTGGTGCGTGCTCATTACCCCGTGTCTCGTGGTGCCTTACACTCTCCTGAAACACTGTTCGGATACCAGGTTTTACAAAAATTGGTATAAGATGGAAGATTTTTTTTTTTTTTTAGATTTTATTTATTTATTTGACAGAGTGAGAGACTGTGAGAGGAGAACACAAGCAAGGGAGAGGGAGAAGCAGGCTCCTGGCTGAGCAGAGAGCCAGATCCGGGGCTCGATCCTAGGGCCCTGGGATCACAACCGGAGCCGAAGGCAGATGCTTAGGGACTGAGCCATCCAGGCGCCTGTGAAGAATTTTTTTTTTTTTTTTTAAGATTTATTTACTTACTTGAGTGAGAGCACAAGTGGAAGGAGCAGAGGAAGAGGGAGAGAGGATCTCCAGCCGTCTCTGTGCTGAGCATGGAGCCCCAAATGAAGCTCAATCTCACAAGCTTGAGATCATGACCTGAGCTGAAAACAGGAGTCAAACGCTTAACTGACTGTGCCACCCAGGGGGCCCCTTTTAAACCCTATTGGTTAACATAAAAGATCCAGCACGATCCTCTCAAGGTTTGTTTTTTTTTTATTTTTTTTAAGATTGTTTTTTTAAAGATTTTTATTTATGTATTTGTCAGAGAGAGAACAGAAGCAGGGAAAGCGACAGGCAGAACAGGCAAAGCAGGCAGAGGGAGAAGCAGGCTCCCCACTGAGCAAGGAGCTTGACGTGGGACTTGATCCTAGGACCCCGGGATCATGACCTGACCCAAAGACAGACCTTAACCTACTGAGCCACGCAGGCATCCCTCAAAGTAATTTTTTTTAAGATTTTTTTTTTAAACTCATTTGAGAGAGATACAGAGACAGAGACAGCACAAGGAGGGGAAGAGGCAGAGGGAGAAGCAGACTCTCCGCTGAGCAGAGAGCCCAACATGGGGCTTGATCCCAGGACCTAGAGATCACGACCCAAGCCAAAGGCAGACTCTTAACCATCTGAGCCACCCAGGTCCCCTTTTTTCAAAAGATTTATTTATTTTAGAGAATGAGCAAGCAGGAGGAGGGGCAGAGAAGGAGAGAGAGAATCTTTAAGCAGACTCCCCCCTGAGCACACAGCCCCACATGGGGCTCAATCTCATGACCCTGAGATCATGACCTGAGCCAAAACCAAGAGTCAAATGTTTAACTGAGTTCCCCAGGCACCCCTCAAGGCATTCTTAAAAATTCATTATATTCAAACACTGTAAAAGTTCAATTTATCTTGATCTTTTTAGGGATGGATACTTTAATTGATAATTAAAAAGCATTATTTTAAATAAAATTAGTCATCATAACTAAAAAACAATATAACAATAAATAATAAATTGGAATCTCAAATGTCCTGTATTGAGGTATGATTAAGTATTACTTTATATCCCATGAATATATAATATTCACATTATTACCACATAGTCAGTGACACAATATTGCATGAAAGACGTGAACTGTGAACGGAAAACCCAGCACCATACACGTGTGGGGAAATCTGGATCTCTGGGTCTAGCAAGGCGGTGAGCCAGTGAACTACTGAGGCTGCTGGGGAAAATATGATGCAAAACACCCTGTTAAACCCCTACCTGCTCTCCCAGAGAATAAGCAATAAAGCAAACAGGCGGCTAGAAAGCAGGGTGGAAAACCAACCCTGACACACTGGCTGCCAGAGAGACTGTAGATTTCTACTCTACTCTGTAGAGCCCAGAGACCTGAGTTTGATGACACAGAAAGGGCACAGCCAGAGCCCTGGGCACATTCAAGTCCGAGGTTGGAAACAAGTGCCCCATGGAGCCAGAAACCTTTGAGAAAGATCCCTGCAGGTGAAAGGGTGAATAAAAAAAAAATTCGGTCCCAGGGCTCTGTATGAAGAAAAATTTCTCTCTTTAGAATTGGCAACCACAGATTTGGGGCTCAACTTTTCATTCCAAGTTTGGTCTCCCAAGAGCAGACAAAACTGAACTTAAGATTCAAAATTTCAAAACATATAGGCACCCTCAAGGAAGGAAACAGAAAAAAAAAAAAGCAAGAGAATTAGGTTTCTGTGCTTTTCAGATAACAGAATTCTGGCACAGAGAAATAGAAAATAAGATGTTAAAAATGCTTAAGGAAATAACATCAATAATAAGGTGTAAGATTTGTACAACAAAAAGACCCCAACAGATTTGAAAAATAGCCAGGCACAAATTCCAAAAATAAGAAGATATCATCTTTGCTATCAAAAGCTCAATGTGGGGGCAGCTGGGTAGCTCAGTCGGTAAAGCACCCAACTTCGACTCAGGTCATGATCTCAGTGTCCTAGGATCGAGCCCTGTGTCGGGCTATTCATGCAGTGGGGAGTCTGCTTATCCCTCTCCCTCTGCCCTCCATTCCCTGCTCTGATCTCTCTCCCTCTCTCAAATAAATAAATAAAATCTTTAAAACAAAAACCAGTAACAACAACAACAACAAGAAAAACTCCAAACCTCAATGGACGGGGGCACCTGGGTAGCTCAGTCAGTAGGGTGAGTGACTCTTGATCTTGGGGTCATGAGTTTCAGTCCCATTTCATTAAGTGAAGAGATTACTTAAAAAAAAAAAAATCAACAGACGGGTTAAGTAGCAGACTAGACGAGGCAGTGCTGAAGAATTAATGAACTTAGAAAGTCTTATCTGATCTCTTAGACAAATAAAATCTTAAAAGAAAGAATGGGTAAACAGAATGTGGTATCTAGTAGTATATCCAGACAAGGGAATGTTATAGGCAATAAAGACACGTGAGGATGAATCCTAACAACACTGTGTCAAGTGAAAACAGCCAGTCACAAAAGGTCTCACACATATCATGTGATTTCATTTGTATCAAGTGTCCAGAACAGGCAAATCCATAAAAATAGATAGTAAATCAGTGGGGCCAGGGACTGACAGGAGGGACTGCTTACTGGGTCTGAGGTTTTTTTTAATGAGGTGTTGAAGATTTCTGAAATTAGACAGGGTGAGGTGTATATACACTGGGAACATACAGAAACTACTGAATTATATACTTTGAAGGAGTGAATTTCATGGTCTGTAAATTATATCTCAATGCAGCTGTTATTTAAAAGAAAGTGTATCGGGGCGCAAGGGTGAGCAGTTGGTTAAGCGTCTGCCTTCAGCACCGGTCATGATCTCAGGCTCCTGGGATCGAGCCCTGTATCAGGCTCCCTGCTCAGTGAGGAGCCTGCTTCTCTCCCACTGCCACGCCCCCTGCTTGGGCTCTCTTTCTTTCTCTCTGTCAAATAAAAAGTCTGTAAAAAAATAATTTTTAAAAGTGTATTGCGCACCTCCGTACACAAGGCAGTATTCTAGGTTCTGCTGATCCGGTTCCCTGGGGGCCCAGATAATGTATGTCCCAAGATACACAGAGTCTGCAGGTCTGACGGTACAACTAGTCTTGGCAAACCACGCAGACTTATAGAGAAAAAGAGAGGTTCCAGGAGGGAGAAAAAAAAAAAAAGAGGCTCTAGGAGGCTTCTAAGATAAAAGTTCTGATTTTTGGGGCACCTGGGTGGCTCAGTGGGTTAAAGCCTCTGCCTCCGGCTCAGGTCATGGTCCCGGGGTCCTGGGATCGAGCCCCACATCCTGCTCTCTGCTCAGCAGGGAGCCTGCTTCCCCTTCCCTCTCTCTGCCTCTCTGCCTACTTGTGATCTGCCTGTCAAATAAATAAATTCTTAAAAAAAAAAAAGTTCTGATTTCCAGGAAGGCAATAAAGGGGATTTCTAGAAATTACAGATTGAGAGCACTTCAAAAAGGAAGCAATGACCAATTCAAAAGCGCAGGGCAGGAGAGCAGAACGCAATTGTCTCTCTCTTCTTTCTACTTTTCTGTTTTCTAAATTTTCTATAATATAACAGTGATCTATCTTTAGTGACAAAAGAGGACTTTCTCTTCTCTTTAGCTGGCTATTATTAGGAGGCTGCTAGATGGAAAGAATGCTATATGCATGACAGGCTGCCAGGCTATGACAGGATACCCTACGTGCGCGGTGGAGAAATGCACCGTGAGAGGCCACTGCCGGCTGGCGGTAGTGAATTCCTGCTCAAAATGTCTGCTGGGAATTTAGAGCTCAGTCATAGCCATAGACAGAACCACAGTGAGGATAAATTAGGAGGGAGGGTGGTCAGGTCTGCGTGAACATATTTCCTTCCCTCCCACCTTCCTGCAGACATGATCATGGCCTGATAAACAGATCAGGATGAAGGAATGAATGATACAGGGAGGGATCCACAGTAAAGGGCCTTCCTAAGTCAGGAGCTGTGGTCCTGGCAGAACTAAGAAACCAACAGGATATATAGCCTGAAAACTGGGGTTTCCATCCAGGACCATGGTAATTCTGGCTACTCTGTGACTAGAGAAAAAGGCCACTACTTCCAGCGATGTTATCTGCTCGTTCCAGTTCAGGGACCAACATGTATTTTTAAAATACATAAAATTGGGGCGCCTGGATGGCTCAGTCAGTTAAGTGTCTGCCTTCAACTCAGGTCATGATCCCACCGTCCTGGGATCGAGTCCCACATTGGGCTCCCTGCTCAGGGGGAATCTGCTTCTCCCTCTGCCTCTGCCTATTGCTCCCCCTGCTTGTGCTTGCTCTCTGTCAAATTTTTAAAAATCCATAAAATCGGGGCGCCTGGGTGGCTCAGTGGGTTAAAACCTCTGCTTTCGGCTCAGGTCATGATCCCAGAGTCCTGGGATCGAGCCCCACATCAGGCTCTCTGCTCAGCCGGGAGCCTGCTACCCCCCCTCTCTCTGCCTGCCTCTCTGCCTACTTGTGATCTCTGTCAAATAAATAAACAAAAGTATTTTTTTAAAAATCCATAAAATCATCTGACAAACTATTAGTTAAAACCCACAGATGATGTGGAAGAGGAACATTTAATCGGATGGGTCATTTATACGCACTATTCAAAATGTCTTATATAGCGGCACCTGGGTGGCTCAGTGGGTTAAAGCCTCTGCCTTCGGCTCAGGTCATGATCCCAGGGTCCTGGGATCAACCCCCACATCAGGCTCTCTGCTCAGCAGGGAGCCTGCTTCCCTTCCTCTCTCTCTGGCTGCCTCTCTGCCTAGTTGTGATCTCTGTCAAACAAATAAATAAAAATCTTAAAAAAAAGATGTCTTAAAGACCACGAGTAACAGCATAAAAGTTCACCAGAATAGTGGGGAGGGGGGAGTAGGCAGTGCTAGAAGGCATTGGTAATGACTGTGAACATAAGCAATGAAAACACCATACAGTGGCATCCAGCTTCCTAAAAACCTAAACTTCCTACGTAGATAAATTAGCAGATTTTTGCCTTTATAAAATCTAACTTGTTCTACAGGAAGCACTGGTTGCAAATGTCATGTATTTTCATTTTATTTTTTTGCTTTCAAAGCAATAATTTTTCAGAGTAACCCTCTCTTTTCCTGTCCCCTAGTCTCGAGTTCTCTTCTTTAAATTGTTTAATTCTAATACGTCATATAGGATTCATACAGAAGCTACAAAACGTAAAATCACCCCACAGGCTGTTATTAAAAGCCAAGGTCCAGAACACCTCTTATTTCTATATCCCCACTAGGTACTCAAGAAAGTACATGCTTCTTTAATACAATCCTTGCATTTTACCGTCTGTGTCAGTTTCCCGTGGCTGCTGTAATAACATGCAACAAACTAGGTCCTTAAAGCAAGAGAAATCCATCCCATCGCCATTCTAGAGGGCAGCAGTCTGAAATCAGAGGCCAGGCAGAACCCTTCCTTGCTTCCTGCCAGCTCCCTGTGCTGGATGGCAGTCCCTCCCATCCCTTGGCTTGCAGTGACATCACTCCTGGCTCTGCCTCTGTTGTCCCATGGTGTCCTCCCTGGGTGCCTTTACACATTTACATCCACATCTCCCTTACAGAGACATCAGTGCGAGGGATTAAGGGCCCACCCTGCTGACCTCATCTGAACTCCATGACCTCTGCAAAGGCTCCATGACCTCTGCAAATAAGGTTGCATTCCACAGGGAGAGAGGTTAACTCTTCACCCTATCTTTTGGGGGGGACAGTCCAACCTGGAACACCATCCTTTGTACTTTTCAAAAGACAGGCTTTCTGGAATTTGCCCCCTTACCCTAACCCATGGAATATCAAGAGCAAAGAGCATTTTCTAAGTGTAGGGGTGAAAAAAAGCCAAATTCCTCACAGCGATAAGAGAGAGGAACTCTGGCCTTCAGATACCAGGGGCTTTCTGTCAAGTCCGCATGCCAACACAGAGCCAAAGCGGCAGCCATGACATAGCAGCTCGGAACACGGAGACATTTGTTCCAGAATATGACTCTTTTTTTTTTAAAGATTTTATTTATTTATTTGACAGTCAGAAATCACAAGTAGGCAGAGAGGCAGGCAGAGAGAGAGGGAAGCAGACTCCCTGCTGAGCAGAGAGCCTGATGCGGGGCTCGATCCCAGGACCCTGAGATCATGACCTGAGCTGAAGGCAGAGGCTTTAACCCACTGAGCCACCCAGGTGCCCCCAGAATATGATTCTTTGTGGCCCCAAGGTGTAGGTGTTCACCATGGCAGCCACCGGTTTTTGAAATAAAAACCTGAAACTGTTGGGGTCAGGCGAGAGAGGGGAGAACCACTCAAAATGGCGGACACCTAAGATGGCCGCGGTTCCCGCCATCACCCTCCTGCGACAACGGCCGCATCAGACCCGGGAAGCAAACTCAAAGGGGAGACCAAAACCTCTCTCCTCCCACCGACGAACCAATGAGGAACCCCTCAGCTGAATTCGGCCCTTATTAGGAAAAACTGGACAAGGCCTCAGTACCTCCTCTCCGGACTTCACCAGCGGAACCCCATATAAGCCCCTACCTCTTTGCCCCACGTGCGACTTCCCGACTCTCTTTCCCCCAGAGTCGCGGAACCTCGCCCGAGGGTGCTTGCAATAAAGCCGGTCCTCGAATGCTCCCTTGCCTTGGTGCCTTTATTCCATTCAATCCGTCTGTGATCAAACCTAACAGAAATAAGCTACGAAAGACATGCTGGGCACTGAGACCTGGTTGCCCCTTGGCTGCTGCACTATATCTGAGCTAAAATTTTTGATCAAGGGAATAAGTATGGTTTTTTAAAATTACATATTGCAAAAACCCCAAAGACGTATATACTATAAGAACTGGCTTTTCTTTGGTCTATCTGTGTCCCTGAGCTCTGCCCTAATGGAGGCTTTAAACAGCATAAAAAAAATTTGCATTAAAAAAGTAATAATCAAATCATACTAACAGAGGGCTATTTTCTTCTTTTAGGTTCTCCTTCCATTTATTCAATATGTATACATTTATGTTAGCAAAGCTATCATCTGAGATTAATAGTTATTTTCATTTATTCTTCTGTCACAAAAGTGACTCTTCATTGTTACATTCTGCGTATTCCTTTTTTTTTTTTTTTAAGATGTTATTTATTTGTGTGAGGGAGATAAAGAGAAAGCGAGAACATGAGAAGGTCAGCAGGAGAAGCAGACTCCCTGCTCAGCAGAGAGCTGGATGAGGGACTGGATCCTGGGAGTCCGGGATCATGACCTGAGCTGAAGGCAGTGGCTTAACAAACTGAGCCACCCAGGTGCCCCTGACTATTCTTTTTTATTATTTTGCAACATTCCACAGAGGTGATTTTTACAATTTACTTCACCATTTCCTTACTGCTAACAATTCCGCGTTTCTGGTCTTTGACATGTAAATGCTGCCGGCGGGAGGTGCTTCCGCAGGCTCAGAAAAAAAGGCAGCCCAGCTCCGGCCTGGCGCCCGCGGGCGGACGGCGCTTTCCTCCCGGCTGCCCGGCTGTGCTCCCCGCTCGCCCCTCCTGCGGCTCACCCGCAAAGCTAAGCCGGCAAACTCGGACGACACAGGGCTGCACCTGTTTCCGCTCAGCCGCTGAGGCTGCCCGGGAGGCTCTCTCGTGACGCCTCCTCCCACACGACTCGGTCACCACTCGGTCACCACGGCGGAACCGGTCTTTGCCGAGGCAGCCTTCAACCTCGGGGGTGATCGCCGGCCCCGGCGGGTCAGCGGAACATCTTGGATTCAGGGAGTCAGAGGAACAGTGGGGCTAGAAAGGAACATGGCGACCGCCTGCTCGTTTGGGCGTGACTGGATAAAGCAGGTACAAGAACAATTGGAAGGACAGAGAGACCACATGATGTGGTGACAGGGTATACGCTGGGGGAAGCAAAGGTAAAAAGACATTTATATTCATATTTATTTATGCACCGATGGGCCAGCCAGCTGCTGGAGTATTTTACCATCTTCCCTAAACTCTACAAAGTGAAGACACTGCCTCCCAGCCCTCATACCGTAAATAACACCAGTTTTGTATTCCTGCAGACTCTCCTCCTACATTAAAAAGAAAAATTCCAGCAGGTAAAACCTTGAGTGTACATTATGGGGCTTTAAATAATCTCCCTTAATTATGGAACTAGCTTAGTTTTCGATTGTTAAGCACTTTTTTTAAAAAAGATTTTTATTTACTTACTGGACAGAGATCACAAGTAGGCAGAGAGGCAGGCAGAGAGAGAGAGGGAAGCAGGCTCCTTGCTAAGCAGAGAGCCCGATGCAATCCCACAACCCTGGGATCATGACCTGAGCTGAAGGCAGAGGCTTAACCCACTGAGCCACCCAGGCGCCCCATGTTCAGCACTTTTATTTCTCCCTGAATTCAATCCCTACCTAATGGGGCCATCACTGCTACCCAAGTAAATGTTTTGTCCTGCACTATGAGAATTAAACCAGCACCTTCCGAGCCCCCAGCAAGAGCGGGCCAGCAGGCGTACAGGACAGCCCCATCAGTCCTAGGTGACAGCTGGGGCCCGGGGCTCAGTGCTTGTGTGTCAGTGAAAGCGAATCTGCTCTGTGTCAAATTCTGAACACAGCTGGTGATTACTGTAGGGCCCAAGGGTGGGCTGTCATGTTGACTATTTTAGATAAAATTTACTTAAGAGACAGCCTGTATAATCAGGACACTCTGACGTTTCTCCATCCCCCAGAAAGCAGAAATAGATCTCCCATGAGAAAGGTAACCCTCTGAACTGGGAGGTAAGGAGACATCCTCAGCACCAGAGACAGGAAATTCAGAGCCTACAAGGCTGTATGAACCCTTCTTGTTACTGCTGACTAGTTGACTACCTCAGCCCGAATTCTGCTTAGAATTCCTTACTAATCCAAAGCTTCCAAAGTTAAGTTTTTTCTTTGTCCTATCAATTTCTCAAAGATTTATTGTCTCTTTATCCAAAAAATATAAAAGCTGCCAGCCTTGGTCACTTCTTCAGGTCTCAGTTTTATCACTGGGCTTCCATGTGCACATGTAATAAAACCTGGGTTTTTTTCTCCTGTTAATCTATCTGTCTCTTGTCAATTTAATTTTTAGTCTAGATGTAAGATCTTGAAGGGTAGAGAAGAATTTTTCCTTCTCTTCATTACTAAACTTCTGAATCTGGCAAACCATTCATCCATTTGGAGACTGTTCAGTTTTTTAATTCTATTTATCAGCAGGCCTATGACCAGGTAGCCAAAAGGTTTTCCTTTAGAATTTAACTTTCTGGGGCACCTGGGTGGCTCAGTGGGTTGGGCATCAGTCCTCAACTTGGGTCATGGTCTCAGGGTCCTGGGATCGAGTCCCTCGTTGGCCTCTCTGCTCAGCGGGGAGCCTGCTTCTCCCTCTCCGGCTCCCCTGCTTGTGTGTGTGCGCACTCTCTCATTCTCTTTCTGTCAAGTAAATTTAAAAAAGTCTTAAAAAAAAAAAAGGAATTTAACTTTTTGGGGGCACCTGGCTGGCTCAGTCGGTAGAATGTGTGACTCTTGATCTCAGCGTCATGAGTTTAAGCCCCACGTTATGTGTAGAAGATTACTTAGAAATACAAACTAAAAAAAAATTAAAAAATAAAAATTTAACTTTCTGGCTTTAAGCAAATAATTGTTCACTTATTCCCTATGATAGCAAAAGAAAGAAAGTATTGTCAGCTATCAGTCTATCCTTCTAACAAGGAAACAAATGGTTTTTCGTATTTAATCGTCACCATCATTAACAGAATAGCTTACAATCACAAGGTAATTTTATATACTTCATAGCATCCGAGCTGAGCCTCCCCATAACCATCTGAGAGGTAAGAGATTCTGACCCTCAACAGGTGTACAAACATTTTGGATGAATTGGCTAAAGAAGTTAGTTTCCAGTGTCTCCAAAACAAGTCTTGAAGTTTTCAACGGGTCGGGAATACAGAAGATAAAAGCAAGCCCTGATCTTTCTCACTCCCAGCAGTCTTCCTTGACCCAGCAGGTGAGGAACAGTCCCGGCGTCACACCTCTTCACCCTGGACCTGCGCGAGCCTGGAGAGGGGGTGGAGAAGAAGCCACTCAGGGAGCCCCTGCAGGACAGTCAGGGTGCTGCTGCTGCGTCTCCGGGGGGCACACAGGCCCCCCCCATCCTCACAGGTAAACAAGGGAGACTGAAGGAGATCTAGACAATACACTCAGCCAGGGGCTAAGGCGAGACCATAAAACTTGGCGGCGTTTCAGTACCACAGTCTACACCCTAACTTTCTCCACTGGAAGCTGATAAGGTAAAATAAGTTCTAGAAAACCTGTGCCAATCAACACAGAGGATTACCCAGGATTTTACTGGCAACTGAGATAATGCATTACAATTACAGGATAAAAGACACCCTATTAGGAGATCAAACAGATTTAAGGGAAACACGATCCAGTCAGCATTGGGTTTTAAACACAGGAAGGGCATTGGTGTGGAATGGGGAGAGAGCAGATTCTGTGGGGTCCAACAAGGTGGAGAAAATACAGGCAGAGAGCAAGGACCAGCCCCTCCCCCCATCTGTCAGCTTTCTAAGAATCATACTGGTGAAATGGTGGGAGAGGAACAGGAGATGCTTCCGCGTTATTAAATCCACCGCATTAATGAAAGAAGCACATTAGGATTAGTACGACCAGGCTGCTGACAACCAGCAAAGTTCCTCGAAGCGGCAGCATCTCTGCGCAGGGCAGACAGATACACAGCTTGACGGGCACGAATGTGAGAGGTCCCAGGTGCGGCCAGGAGCATGACAAAGATGTGACAGAGAATCCATCTCGTTTTTAGCAGAATTACACAGACCATACTGACAGAGATGATGGAAGAGTAAGTGGGGGGTGAGACTTGGTTCGCCCTAGGAGGGTAACAGATGTCAAAGACGCTCACAAAGGAACGGAGTATGAATTAAAACTCAGCAGAATGCTTTCTAGTACTAAATAAGATTCATTTGCAAAAAACAAACAGGCAAAACTATATAAGGATATTTGGGGAATTAGAAAAAAAAAGCAAAGGCAGATTCTAATACTCATTATAAGGCAAAAACCATCTAAAATATAGGAACTAAAATGACATTTTATTATGGCTCACTCCATAACTAACTAGGAACAACAACAACACAACCCAAACACAATGGGATGGGAATTATGACGTAATAAATGCTATTGTGGCGACTCTACATTACACACGAGGGGAAGATTTACCTGAATGTTCAAAAGACAAACAATGTCAATAGGGAAAAAAATGAAGGAGGAGGGAACACAATTTGGTTTCAAATGCAGAGCCAAAAGAAAGTTGGGACAATTAAGGAATTAGACACTACAAAATACAAGACAGTTACACACAAAATATTCAAGTTCCGTGGAATTAAAAAGTGTTCTCCAAAAAGCGTAATTTAATGCCTGTTATGAATGAATTCAGTGCTCAATGTTGGGAATATACAGACGAACAAGGCGGGTTTGCCGAGGATGAGCCTGGCAGACCCGCGTGGGGACCCTCCTTCCAACAGACGAATGGCCAGGCAGGACACAACACACACACACACACACACACACACACACACACATACACACACACTCCCCGTAACACACACTGCTCCACTCCAAGTGAGTTCTAGAACATGAGGTCTTATTGTATCTGCTGCAGTCTCTTCTTCTGGGGTATAACCTGTATTCCAGAGAAATGGTAATCCACAGAGGATGATTAAAGATGTACAAATGATCTTACCAGACCTACCAAAACCAAAGAAGGAGCATCACAGTGAAGACTGAAACAGAAGGCTGACTGTGGCTCTGTGTGCAGTCAGGAAAACAGGCAAACAGTAATCAGCAAGGGTGACAGGAAAATTCTAAGATGGTCTCATGACACTCATCCCTGGGTGTTACTGCCATGATGACATGAGGATTCCCGGCAAGGATAATTTTGCGGATATAATGAAGGTTACTAATCAGTTGGCTTGAAGACAGGGAGCCCGTCGGAGTAATCCGAACCTATCATTAGAGCCTTTAAAACAGTTATCTCCCTCTGCTAACAGAAAGGGAAGTCAGAGAGAAGACACTGAGCATGACAGAAACATTCTGTTGCTGGCTCTGATGATGAAGGGAGCATCTAGAAAGAAACCGAGAGCTCCTCTAGAAGCTGAGAGCAACCATAGGGACAGCTGGCAGGAAAGGGGGATCTTCTGCCAACAGCCTGAATGAGCTGGGCAGCAGAGTCCTCCCCACAGCCTCCAGATGAGAATGAGCTCAGCTGATAGCCTGATGTGAGTCTAGGGAGACCCTAATTCATGCTAATAAATAGGTATTGTTTTAAGCCCCAGAGTTTGCGCTATTCTGTTCTGCGGCAACAGCAAACTGGTGTGGCAGGAAAGACCGACATCATGAAATATTACGGAGCCCCTCACAGGTGTCACCGCAGCTTAGAAAGACTAATGCATAGGGGCTAGAAGAAATCCGAGGCATGCCATGGTGAGCTAGAAAGCAACCTGGCCTGCCAAGGCACGCCTCTTCATAGGGACTCTGCTTGGACAACCCAGGACCTTCCAAACCCAGGCTAAGTGGAGCACATGCATACAGAGCAACAACAGAACTTTTATTAATACATGACTAAACTTCTAGGCAGAAGCAATGCAAAATCTATCTCTATCTTTTTTTCCCTAAAATAAATAAATAAATCTTTAAAAAAAAAAAGTGTGACTGGTCAACTGAGTGGAAGAAGACTAGAATAATAATGTCAAAAAATTTCTCCAGATTTGGAAGAGCAGGTGCAGTGTGGCAATGGATAGAATAGTCCAATGCAGGGGCGCCTGAGTGGCTCAGTCATGGGGCATCCAACTTCGGCTCAGGTCATGATCCCAGGATCCTGGGATCAAGCCCTGCATTGGGCTCCCTGCTCAGCGGAAGCCTGCTTCTTCCTCTCCCACTCACCCTGCTTGTGTTCCCTCTCTCGCTGCATCTCTCTCTGTCAAATAAATAAAATCTTTAAAAAAAGGAAAGAAGGAGGCAGGCAGGTAGGTCCAATGCAAGAGGGTGAAGACTAGTCATCAGACTCATAACCACATAAGACAGGGAGTGGGGATCTCAGTCCTATGACTAGAGAAGTCTTTTACTCCAACAAAATATGAAGCATAGGCACCTAGAATTTGGAGGTTTCAATCTTTAGGACAAGAAGGTTGAAGATACTGAACTAACGGAAGATATTTCAACTTCCTGATAAATACAAATACTCTTGAGAGAGATGGTGAAGATGATAGTTCTTTTAAAAGACACGTATGTTGGGGCACCTGGGTGGCTCAGTGGGTTAAGCCTCTGCCTTCAGCTCGTGATCTCAGGGTCCTGGGATCGAGCCCCGCATCGGGCTCTCTGCTCAGCAGGGAGCTTGCTTCCCTCTCTCTCTCTGCCTACTTGTGATATCTCTCTCTCTATCAAATAAATAAATAAAATCTTAAAAAAAAAGACACATATGTTACACTGACCAGAAGGCAGGACAAAAGGCAAAGAAAATGCAGCTAGTCACAATCCTAGAACAGTAGGGTCCTTTTCATCCTAGAAAGGAACAATGTGTGCCTCCTCACCTCATGAAGAAACATACTACAAAATGGAATACATCAAATCTGAGGGTGGCAACGGATTTAACAAATTAACAAATTCAACAACAAATTAACACATTAACAAAGGTAACAAATTAATTCCACAAATTAACTGGGGTTAATTTGTTAATTTCTCCTCCATTCTCATAATTCTTGTGCTTTCAATTATGTCATGGAAAGACCCCACCTTTAAAAATTCATGTTGAGGTCTGAATTATGCCCTTACTCTAGCTACACTGCTTAAATTAAATAGATGTTTACTAGAATCCCCCCCCCCCTTTTTTTGAACTTCAGGAAAAGAATGTGAAGCTGTTTGGACACAGAAAAGCTTTCCAACAGCTAATGTAGTTCTACCAACGGCATTTGAAAGGGAACAGAGCTAAAACTCCAATACTGTATCTTTATCTACCTGCCTTTTATTTCTGTAAGAAGCTTTGCTCTGAAACTCAAACATCTACTGTTAAAAGACTCTGAAAAATGATGCAAAAGTAGGTGTTATGTTGGCCTAACCCTTCTTACCACTTAGTAGAAATAAATAATTTCTCACTATTGAATTCACATGAATAGTTCCTAAAAATACAGACTAAAAAACAAACAAACAAACAGAACAAGAAATTACTAATTACTCTAGGCTCACTAAAGCAAAACTCTTCCTTGTGGTATTAAATATACTTATCTGGAATTACATGCCTTTAAGATTGTGATTATATTTAGCATTGCTGTTTTGTTGTTTTAACAAAAGTGCAAGGAAATATGATGTACTTTATGATGGTTTGACATAAATCAGACAAGGTTTTGTCACATCAATATAATTCTATTTTTAATGCCGAGTATTTCGAAGACAGAACATATTTCCTGAAAAGAAAACTTATTTCAAGAATGATCATAACTTTTACTGAAGAGTTACTGCATGTCAGACAGTGAGCAAAGTGCCCTTACACATAGAACTTCATTTAATTCTTAGAGGAATTCTATCAGTAGGTCCTATTGTTATCCTTATTTTACAGGTAAAGAAACCGGGGCTTAGAGAGACTAGGGAATTCGCCAAATGTGACAGAGCCACAGAGTGGCAGGACCACGACCAAACTCGGGTCACCTGACCCGGAAGTCCCCCTCGACTGCTCCCCAACAGCAGAGTCACGCCGGGTCCTACATACTTATTTCAACCACGCGCTTTCTCTGCTTGGCTACAAAAAAATTAAGTCAAGAAAATCTGACAGCGAATCCATTCTTCTACGTTGAGAAGTTACTGAAACTCTCTTTTGACTCATTTTAATACATGAAGATTTTGGCTGAATTATTTCTGTCTTTCCTGGAAGAAAATTAGGTCCCCGCCCTGGCGTTACGCATGGCAAAGTGTGCTTAGGCTCCTGCGGCTCCAGAGTCTCGACGTCCGTTCCCACCTTTCTCAGCGACAGAATCCCGCTCCCTCCAGGGCTCTTACATCCGTGGCTGGACCATCTCCAGTCTCCCTCACGTGTACGAAGTGATGTCAAACAGCGAACACGCAACAAAGCGGTGTATTTGCCGCGACGCCTCCAGGGCTGCGCTCTCCTAGTCGAGCCAGTCTGGGGTGTTCGGAGCCGGAACACGCACGTCAGGTAAAGGACTCAATACTACGTTCGTCTCAGAAATCCTCGTTTTGGGGGTGTTGTTTTTGTTTTTTGAGGAGGGCTGTGTACGATTTGCTTTTACGACCAGAAACATCAACTTCTCACGCCAGCGCTCCTCGGGCCACTAACCCGCCAACAGCAAGGTTTGAAGCGGCCTGAGTAGGTACCTCGTGTTCGTCGCCGCTCGCACGTGACCGGGGCGGGCGGCGGAGGGAGAGGACGCCCCGCCCCCGACCACCAGGCCCACGCGCTCGGTCGGCCACGCCGTGATTCACCCCGGGTCCGCGGGGCACGCGCCAAGGGAAGCGAGAAGCCGCGAAGAGGCTTTAGGCTGCAGGTTCCGCGAGGCAGCAGAGGCCGGCACGCGTCCCACCCACAGGCCTAAACCAAGTCTAGCGAGCGCCGTTCCACAGGCTACGGAACGCAGCTCGCGAGGCCGGGAAAGACGTGAGGGCTCCCGCCGCCGCCCGACCGGGCCGCGGCCCCGCCCCGCGCCGGGGACGCTCCTCCCGCTCCCCCAGGACAGCCCCGAGCAACTCACCTCCGACGCTCAGGGCGCCCGGGCTCTGTGCCTCGGGCGGGACCCGGCTCCCCGCCGCCCCCCGCTTCGCGTCGCTCCGCCCGCGGGCTGCAGGCCCCACAGACGCCAGGCGTTCCCGGCCCGGGCGGCGCGCTCGCGGGGAGCATCACCTGCCGTCGCACCTGCTCCTCGTCGGCCTCATCGCCGCCGGGCGCGCCCACGCGCTGCCCCCACGCAGGCGCACGCTGCCGCCGCCTCACGGGAGGGGCCGCCCCGCCGAGGGAAGCCCCCGCCCGCTCTCCCCGGCACAGAGCCCCGCCGGAGCGCCCCCGGTCCGAACCCGGGAGCGGCGGAGGCGACCGCGGCGCGCTTACCTCCAGCCGCGAACGCGAGCCCAGCCGCTGCGCTGGCGCCCCGTCTGCGCCCAGCCCAGGGTCCGCTGGGCCCTGCCGCTGTCCGTCGAGGACGCCCGGCCCGGGACCCCGGCCCGGCCCCCCGCGGCAGCTTCCGCGGGAGCTGGGGCAGCGCGCGCCCGTGATTCAGCGCCTTTTCGTGGCGCGGTTACCACGGCGACGCGCACGCACGCGCCCCTGGTAGGGCGGACCGCGGTCCCTGCCCAGCCGGCGGCGCCCAGGCGCCCGCGACTTAGCACAGGGCTTTTGGACGGGAAGGCGGCCTGTGTGCCCACCTCCTCTCCTTCGCCAACCCCTTCCCTGTCGCCATGATCCTAGACGGCCCCGGGGGATGAGCCCCCTTTCATATGTCCGGGTCAGAGTGGTTCAAGGAAGCCAAGAGCGCACCGAATGTGCGCCTGAAGGGAAGGTACCCCACATGCACAGGTCCCACTCCTCCGGCGGGAGCCTCTTTGGGCCCTACTCTGTCTTGAGCACGTGATACCTTCTGATTTAGGTTCGCGGGTACTGGGAGGGGCCCGGCCAACTCCACGCATTCTAAGTTAACTAGGTGCCCACCGTGTTTAGGCTACATTTGCGTTTGCGGGAAGGTGATGAGCTGAATCGCAGATAATTCACGAGGAAGAAGACCCTTTCTTGCATTTACTCTGTTTTTGTTTGAGCAATAAAGATGCTCAAACGTCTAGGTAGAGTAACATCGGATTCTGTGAAGGTCTTGGGATCAGAAATTGGTCCCTGTTGGTTACTGTTTCAGAGGCAGATTGGAAAAGAAGGGGCGTTAACTAGAGATTGGAAAAAGCAGCCAGGGCTTTCCTCGAGCACTCATTCCTAGCACATTACCCAGGCGGGGGGACATACAGCACTGAGTCACGCAGACCCCACGAGCAAGCCCCTCCTAGGCTTCTCGCTGGGGGCGCATAGGCCCCGGACGACTTACATTAACCCTGCTAAACTTCGGTTTCCTCAGTTACACAGTGGAGATAATAGCACTCATTTAGGAACCACTGTGGGAATTTAATACTGAACACTGCAAGAGAAAGCCATCCAGGACTCAAAGAATGGAAATCAGATTGGACCAAAAAGAAAAAAAAAAGCAATCGTGCTATTGATCAGGCTGGGAAGACACAGATAAAGCCAGAGCAAAGAAATACGGTCTCTCTGAAAGTCATGCAATCAGGATGACTTCCCCAGATGTCCGAAGAACCTTAAGAAACTCACCTCCTGGGACGCCTGGGTGGCTCAGTTGGTTAAGCGGCTGCCTTCGGCTCAGGTCATGATCCCAGCGTCCTCGGATCGAGCCCTGCATCGGGCTCCTTGCTCGGCAGGGAGCCTGCTTCTCCCTCTGCCTCTGCCTGCCACTCTGTCTGCCTGTGCTCGCTCTCTCGCTCTCCCTCTCTCTCTCTGACAAATAAATTAAAAAAAAGAAAGAAAGAAAGAAACTCACCTCCTAAACTCACGCCATAAATGACATAACAATCCTCTCTGTAAATGACTTGCTTTCTTACCCCAGATACCACCTTTGTTTTGCAACCCACCCACACTGGTGATGCTGGGTTACTACCTCTTCTGCTTAGGAAAGAACCCAATCTCTAGTTAACTCCCTTTCTTTCCCAATCTGCCTCTGAAACAGTAACCAACAGGGACGATTTCTGATACCAAGACCTTCACAGAATCCACACCTGGGAATCCACTTCAATGGGAACCCACACCGTACACCTTTTCTCCTCTCACCTGACATTCCACAATACCCTGAGTGCCCTCTCACTGCACCAACAATCTGATTGAGCCAACAGGCTTGTTCCCAAAGATCTTTAATATGAATGGGCTTAGCCAAGAACGTTCAACTTTTAACATCTTTTAAAGTCAGTGCCTTTACAATGAATACCTGTTTTGATACATATATAAATTTAGAATCTATTTTGGCACGGCATGAAAAGGTTAGTAGGCCTCCCTAGGACACTAATGTTAGGATACTCTCCTTCACTTCTCTTCAGCATTTAATGGGCATCTATTGAGGTCTTGCTACATGTCAGAGACTGTAATAAATATTAAGGGTAAAGGGTTAAAGTATGTTTCCTTAGTATAGCTCTTCTACTTCATCTGCTCTTGTTTATATGCTGTTGGATGGAACATTTGTCTAACAGACTATACAAAGACCGGAATTACCAAGGTCTAGCAAGCTTCAGGTATATTCCACATCAGTGGCAATGATGGTGTTTAGCCTACTGAAATAAATACAAGATTCTGAGCTGACATTTCCCCAAGGGAAGTAAGGTACTCAGAGCTAGTATTCTGGAAAAATTCGAGAGCCAAAGTAAAAAAAATTCAAGATATTGCTAATTGGTAGGTTTTTAATTCTTGCATTTGTTGGGAATGGTTTAGGGGTGGCTTAGTCTGTTGAGTGTCCCACTCTTGCTCTCAGGCCAGGTCTCCATCTCAGGGCTGGGAATTCAAGTCCCTCATGCAACTCCATGCTGGGCATGGAGCCTACTTAAAAAAGAAAATTAACTTGTGGGTTCCCTGGCAGGCTCAATCAGAGGAATGTGGGACTCTTGATCTTGGGATTGTGAATTCAAGCTCCACATTGGGTGTAGAGATTGTTTAAAAATAAATAAGTAAACTTTTTAAGAAACTGATTTAGGGGCGCCTGCGTGGCTCAGTGGGTTAAAGCCTCTGCTTTCGGCTCAGGTCATGATCCCAGGGTCCTGGGATCGAGCCCCACATCGGGCTCTCTGCAGAGCAGAGAGCCTGCTTCCTCCTCTCTCTCCCTGCCTGCCTCTCTTGCCTACTTGTAATCTCTGTCAAATAAATAAATAAAATCTTAAAAAAAAAAAAGTGATTTATTCCCATTCACATCAGTTAAAACTGATTCTTTAGAGGGATGTCTAGGTGTCTCAGATGGTTGCCTTCCACTCCGGCATCTGCCTTCCACTTGGGTCATGATCCCAGGGTCCTGGGATTGAGTCCTGGATCGTGCACCCCACTCAGTGGGGAGCCTGCTTCTCCCTCTATGGCTTCCCACTGCTCGAGCTTGCTCTCTCAAATAAAATCTTAAAAAAAAAACCAACAACAAAAAAAAACCTGACTTCTTAGATTTTGCCATTATAAACAGTAAACAGGAAGTTACTTCACTTAAATGCTTTGAGTCATAGAAAAGAAATGATGCTTTTGGTGTACCAGGATGGCTCAATGAGTTAAGCATCTGCCTTCAGCTCAGGTCATAATCCTAGGGTCCTGGGATCAAGCCCCACATCAGGTTCCCTGCTTAGTGGGAGCCTGCTTCTCCCTCTCCTTCCTGCTTGTGCTCTCTCTCGCTATCTCTGTCTCTCTCTCTCAAATAGATAAATAAAATCTTAAAAAAGAAATGATGCGCCTTTCAAAGTTTTCAAACAATAATCACTTAATCTAATACACAGTACTATATATTCTATTTTTTATAATTAGCCTTTCACTCAAATTTTTTTTGTAATATGATGTAAGGCATGATTCTTTCAACAATTATTCTTCCAAGTGAATAAGCAATTTATGCCAAAAACACCCTCTTTCCTATATAAATGAACTATTGCCTCCATAATGTATGCTAAGATATTAGCATTCTCATTTTAAATGATTAAATGAGTATACACAAATCTCCTTTCCATTGTCACTACAAAGGGATTATATATAAATTCAGCTTGTCTTTTTTTAAGTCTTAGCTGTTAATTTTGACATCCCTGATGAAAATGAGGCTCTGTCACTCTCATTCTAATTATTCTCCCCGGCTTTCCTTTTTTTATACTGAGGATATGGATGTATGCTTGGTAGTTCTTGGTGGGTTGAGAAGCTTCATTAAAGCTGTTTTCTTCTACACAAAGTGAGTCATAGCAGTGGACCAGAGATAGGAAGCAGGTAAAAACTTCAATCCCATCATGGGCACAAAAGCATACTAAAACCAACTATAAACAAGTACAATTCTTTATTTAAAGTACATTCCTTTTACTGGGGAAAAAATTTTCTTTAAAGCACACTGAAAAGTGCTCCTTATCCCTCTCCTGTAAAATAATTCAACTGTATAAGAAGTAAAACTAAAAGGCTATTCCTCTTTAAACATTTATTTTCTGTTAGGAAAAAAGCCCAACGCAGCTATAACACCAACTTTAATCATTATCAAGCCTAACTTTGGCAACATGAACAGCAACATGTTGACAAACATGAATTTGAAACAGTGAAGGCATTTCAAATCAGAAGATCTCATTTACAGCTTACCGATCATGTACAGTTAGCCGACAGAGATGAGGTCTGCCATAGGATAGTAGCCATCTACTGAAATGCACATAACCATGGCTTTTTCACTTAAGATTATCTGAATTGAAAGATCCAATCCTCCAAGCACAATAACGTCTTATTTTTAAAGATTTACTTAAATATAAACTATTTGGTGCCTGATTTTAAAAATAGAATATAAAGGCTAGCCCAGAGACAATGTGGCCCTGCTTGAGAACCAGCTGGCAGCTTTGAGCAGTATCAGAAGCTCTGAAGATCTTGGTGGCCTTTATGAAGTCTCATACTCTGTATGCTTTAGTTTAAATAAACATCAATATTGAGTTCTGAAATTTGAGGATGCAATCCACAAAATAAAAATCACAGTAGTGTTTTCTTCTGTTACAATGACGTAGTATATATATATTTTTCAAAGATTTTATTTATTTATTTGACAGACAGAGATCATAAGTAGGCAAAGAGAGAGGAGGAAGCAGGCTCCCCGCTGAGCAGAGAGCCTGATGTGGGGTTCGATCCCAGGACCTGAGCCGAAGGCAGAGGCTTTAACCCACTGAGCCACCCAGGCGCCTCACAATGACGTAGTATATTAATTACTCCATATAGCCTACCTTTCCAGACAGGTAGAAATTACATCTGCAGAAATCCAGAACAAAATTACTCAGAAGGCAGAAAACTCTTACTTGGAAAGCATTTCACAAGATTACATCTAAATTGCACAGAAGCCCCCAGTGATCACTAGGAAATCTACCACAGTCCAGTTTTTCCAACCCAAGGAGGTCCAAACTTTGGGGAACAATATGGCCACTTTCGGCAGCTGTCCTGAAAAATATTCGATCGAAACGAAGCTTACAGGCAGCAGATATTCCAAGGTTGGAGTTCACTTGTGTATCCCATGTATACTGGCAATGCTTAGGTTTGCCCAAGAACTCCCACACATCCAAAATGTTGTTAGGTAAACCACCACATCGGGTGACCTGAAAAGAAAAAGAAAACTTTTAGTCCTTTTTCTCCTAACCGAAAAAAATTTTCACTATTATGTCTAAGTGCAACATTTCAAATCAGAATGTCACAAATTAATGTACCAATGTGAGATTATGTATTAATATTAAATATATTATAAAAAGCATTCTGCTGTATGCTGGGTAATATAAAAGTAATTAAGTAGGTAATATAAAAGTATCTAAACAGCCAGAGAGGTCTGGAATTTGTCCTTCTCTTCTGCCATAAACAGATTCCTAACTCTGGGTAGCAGATAAAACTTAGAAGGCTGAAAATCCACAGCCTCTATTTTTGCTATTAGTTTTCAAAAAATGAATCCAAGTGAAAGGAAGGCAAAACTGTTACTCTATTTTAGTCTATAAATGTAGACGTACAGCATTTATATGATCGAATAAGGTTAACTGCCTTCATAGTTTCATTCGAAATTTACTATCAAATCTTCCTTCTCCCTCTTCACACTCCAGGATTTTAACAACATTTTATTGTGGTACAATACAGGCATACCTCCTTTTATTGCACTCCACACTGTTTTTTACAAGTTGAAGGTCTGTGACAACGCTGCACTGAGCAAGTCTACTGGTGCCATCGCTCCGACAGTATCTGCTCACTTTGTGTCTCTGTGTCCCATTTCGGTAATCCTTACATTTCAAACTCTCTTACTATTTCTATATTCATTACAGCGATCTGTGATCAGGATCTTTGATGCTACGATTGTACTTGTGCCCACATGATAGTGAGCTTAATAAATGTTGTGTGTTCTGACTGCTCCATGACCAGCCTTTCCCTCTTCTCTCTCCCTCTCCATAGGTCTCCCTAACCCAGGACACAGTATTGAAATTGAGTCACTTGTCTCCCACTTTTTCTTTTTCTTTTTTTTTTTTAAGATTTTATTTATTTATTTGACAGAGATCACAAGTAGGCAGAGAAGCAGGCAGAGAGAGAGAGGAGAAAGCAGGCTCCCCGCTGAGCAGAGAGCCCGATGCGGGGCTCGATCCCAGGACCCTGGGATCATGACCTGAGCCAAAAGCAGAGGCTTTAACCCACTGAGCCACCCAGGCGCCCCTTGTCTCCCACTTTAAATCGAAAGCTGGAAATGATTAAGCTTAGAGAGGAACATGTATGTAAAGCCAAGATGGGCCAAACTGTGAATACAAAGGGTAAGTTCTGGAAGGAAATGAAAAGTGTCACTCCGGTGAACACATGAATGATAGTGAAACAGCATTACTGTTGCTATGGAGTCAGAAGGGCCTAGATACGGGATCACACCAGCCACAACATTCCCTTAGGTCAAAGCCTAATCCAGAACCAGGCTCTAACTCAATTCTATGAAGGCTGAGAGAGGTGAGGAAGCCGCAGAAGGAAAATCTGAAGCCAGGAGAGGTTGGTTCGTGAGGTTTAAGAAACCATCCCTATAACACAAAGTACGAGGCAAAGCAGCAGGTGCTGATGGAGAAGCCGCAGCAAGTTCTCCAGAAGTTGGAGCTGACAGGGTTACCAAAGGCGGCCGCAGGAAAACAACTGGTTTCCAAAGTAGATGAGGCAGCCTTCTCTTGGAAGATGCTACTTAAGGCTTTTACAGCTAGAGAGAAGTCAGTGCCTGGTTTTAGAGCTTCAAAGGACAGGCTGGCTCTCTTGTTAGGGGCCAATGCAGCTGCCAACTTGCAAGTTGAAGCCAATGCACATTCACCGTTCTAAAACTCCTAGGGTCCTTAAGAATGATGCTAACTCTGTATGGAATTGTTGAACCACTGTCTTTTATACCTGAAACTCATGTTAACACTGTATGTTAACTATACTGGAATTAAAATAAAAGCTTAATAAAAAAAAAAAAAGGTGATGCTAAATCTGTTTTGTTGTTTTTTTTTTTAAGATTTTATTTATCTGAGTGAATAAGCAAGATAGAGAGAGCACAGGGAGAGAGGCTGAGGGAGAAAGAGAGTCCCCATTGAGCACAGAGCTTGATGCGGGGCTCGATCCCAGGACCCTGAGATCATGACCTGAGCTGAAGGCAGACACTTAGCCGACTGAACCACCCAGGTGCCCCTAAATCTACCGTGTTCTATATATGGAACAACAAAGCCTGATGACAGCTCATCTGTTTACAATATGACTGAATTATTTTAGGCCCACTGTTGAGACCTACTGCTCAGGAAGACAAAACAAAACAAAACAAAAAAACTCCTTTCAAAATGTTACTGCTCACTGACTATGCACCTGGTCAATGCACCTGGGACAACGCACCCACGAGCTGGTGGAGATGGACACTGAGATGTTGCCTTCACGCCCGCTGAAAAAGCATCCACTATGCAGCCCATGAAGCAAGGAGTCATTTCCACTTTCAAGTCTTACTATTTAAGAAGTACATTTCATAAAACTACAGCTGCCATATATAGTGATTCTTCAGATGGATCTGGGCAAAAATGTTGAAAAACCTGGAAAGGATTCAACATGCTAGATGTCATTCAGAACATTTATGATTCATGGGAAGTGGTCAACATATCAACATTAGCAGGAGCTTGGAAGGTGACTCCCAACCCTCAAGGATGACTTCGAGATGTTCAGGACTTCAGCGGAGGAAGTCACTGCACATGTGGTAGAAACAGCAAGAGAATCAGAAGTGGAGCCTAAAGATGAGCCTGAAATGCTACAATCTGAAGGTAAAACTTGAAATGATTAAGAGTTGATTCTTACAGATGAGCAAAGAAAGTGGTTTCTTGAGATGGAATCTACTCCTGGTGAAAACTGTTGAAATGACAACAAAGGATCTGGAATATTATGTAGACTTAGTTTGCAAGGATTGACTCCAATTTTGAAGACGTTCTACTGTGGGTAAAATGGTATCAAAAGGCATTGCCCAGCACAGAGAAGTAATGAAAGCAAGAGTCATTCAATGTAGCAAACTTCATTGCCTTATTTCCGGAAATGGCTACAGCTCTCCTACCCTTCAGCAACCACCAACCTGATCAGCCAGCAGCCATCAACATCAAGGTAAGACCCTCTACCAGCAAAGAAGTTCATGACTCGCTGACAACTCAGATGATGGTTATCATTTTTTGCAATAAAGTATTTTTATTAAGGTACATATACTGCTTTTTAGACATAATGCCCGTGAATACTTTATAATAGACTCCAGTAGTATAAGCATAATTTTATACGCAATAGGAAACTAAAATATTCGTTTGCCTTGTTTTATTATAGTATGCACTCATTAGGGTAATCTAGAACTGAACCTGCAATACTTCTTAAACATAAAAGTTAGCACAGTTCTATGGCACTCAGTACATCCACGTAGCTGTGCAACCATCACCACCATCCATCTCTAGAACCTTTTCATTTTCCCAAACTCAAACTGTACCCAATAAATGCTAACTACCCATTCTATCCTTCCCAGCCCCTGGTAATCACATTATACTCTGTCTATATGAATTTGACTACTTTAGAAAACTCACAGGAGAAGTCGTAAAAAATCTGTCCTTTTGTAACTGGCTTATTTCATTTAGCGTACTGTCCGGGGTCTGTCCATACGGGAGCATGTTGTCAGTGTTTCCTTCCTGTTTAAGGCTGAATGATATTCCATTGCATGAACACACAGTTTATCCATCCGTCAATGGTCCCTTTGGTCACTACCATGTTTTAGCTACTGTGAATAATGTTGCTGCTTTGAATACGGGCATGCAGACACCTCTTCGAGACCCTGCTTTTGTTTTGGGTACACAGCCGAAGTGGAACTGTTGGACCATATGGAAACTGTTTTTGGAGGAATCACCACATCATTTTCCATGGCAGTGATGCCACTTGATAGTCCCATCAGCACTGCACAAGGGTTCTAATCCAAATCCTCGCCAACACTTGTTCTTTTCTGGCATTCTGCTAATACTCATGCTAACCAATGTAATACCTCATGATGGCTTTGATTTACATGTCTCTAATGGCCAGAGACGCTGAGCATCTTCTCTTGTACTTATTGGCCATCTGTATATCTTCTTTGGAAAAATGTCTGTTTAAGTCTTTTCCTCATTTTTAAATCAGGTTGTTTCTTTTTTGTAGAAATTCTTCATATAACATCAGTATCATATTAATTATATTATTACTACTCAGTTGTCATCTGTAGGATTTACAAATATTTCTTCCATCCCGTGGCCTGCCTTTTCATTCTGTGATCATGTCCTCTGATGCACAAAAGTTTTTCATTGTGATAAAGTTCATCTTGTCTCTTTTCTTTTGTCGTCGTGCTTTTGGTGTCACATCCAAGAAGCCGACAAATCCCAGATCATGAAGCTTTTCCCCTTTGTTTTCTTCTAAGAGTTTTATAGTTTTAGCTCTTACTTACGGGTCATTGATCTATTCTGAATACATTTTTATATAGGATATAAGGCAAGGATGCATCTTTGTTTTTGTTTTTTGCATGTGGTATCGAGTTTTCCCAGCCATGTGTTGAAAAACAGGATTTTCCTTTTAAGCAGGTCGGTTAGTCAACCAGGTACCACAAAACTGCTACCATGAAGTCACTGATTTGCAAACAGTCCAAGAGTCAGACTTCTTTAGAAATGATCTGTGTTCAAGAGCACAAGATCACAAAGAGAAGCATTTAGGATGCTGCCTTCACTTCGGAAGTCCCGACAGGCTTCCATTTCTCATTTTACTTCTTCCTCTACTCCTGGAGTTCATGGCAATGAAATGAATGTTTCAATTCCCTTCTAATCTGATTTGAGTTCAGCCAGAGATGGGGGAAAAGGCAAGGCCAGCTTACCATTTAATATGATCTAAGTCTACAGAGGTCCTAAAAAAATCCCAATATATCTCAAATGAACTAAGAGGAAAGAGACTTTGTTTCAGTCCTGAAGATGGTAGTACCAGGAGAAGGGGGTTTTAAAAAAAGTAGATAAAAGAAAACTCAGAAGAGAGGTAGGAAAAATTGTGATACCCAAATCTTTCTGCTCTCCTCACCTTCCAACTGGAGATACTGCAAAAAAACTTAAATCTTTTTTAACTCTCTATTGTTTTCTCTATACCCCACTTTTTAATCAACACATACCATTTTGTGTTGTCTGTTTCAGATGTAATAATTCTGTTTTCCCCCAGTCATGTCAGAGCTCCTCCTGATTCCACTTCCCCAGTGCCAAGCCTACTGTACAGGCCAAGGACTTACTGAATTGCATCCGCAAGATCGCTTACACATAACAGCTTTGGTCAAAAGAAACCTAAATCAGTTTCCACAGCAATAATCTGCCACAAGCACAAAACTGGCTTTGTCACTCACTTCGTGATCCCTTAAATTTGTATCTCCTGCAAATATAACTGTAGCTGACTCTGGAGCCTCTTGCATTTTCTTTAAAACCATTTTTAACTGATTCATTCGTTCCTTAGCATGCCCTCTGGTGCTCTCCAAATGAGAAGTCATAAGGCAAAGTTCATTTCCCGACACACTTGCCTGCAACAGGATAAATAATTATGGCTGTTAAAATTCACTACCACCAATGCAGAAATTTGAAAACAGAATCAACTGATTGTTCAATTGATCGGGACATATTTACCAAAGCAGAACTATATAATCAGCACTGTGCTCGTATTTTTAGGTCAAGCTGCAACATGCTAATCCTGCTCCCAAAGAAGACTATTTAGCAAGCACCCACTAATACTGCAAGACCTACCTCAAATGTCACCTTCACTCGCGTCCTTCCCCAATGTCCCCAGGCAATCAGTGGCTCCCTCCTCAATATCCCTATAGCATACTGGAAAGACCACCTTTAAAGTCCCCTACACTGAACCATAGCATAATTATTTCTCTCCTACAAAGTCATGAGTCATTTGAAAGCGAAGACGGCTCTTTTATTTTCTGCTATTATCAAGAGCCTGGCACACAGGTACTCAAGAAAAGTCAGTTAAATGAATAACTGAGCATCATTTACCATTTTGCAGTTAAGATACTAACAATGCAGGATCTGTTAATTATTTAAACTGCCTGCAGAAGCAAGCCCAAATTCTTTCACACTGGGCATTCATGACCTTCTATAATGTGGATCCTACCTATTTTACCAACTTCTTGTCACACAACTCCTTTTCATGCCCATTCATATATATATACATATATATATATATGAATGGGCTCTGAAAATATATGTATGTATATGTATATATATATGTATGTATGTATATATGTATATATATACATATATAAGTATAAATGAACATCACCCAACTAAATGTGATGTTCATTTATACTTATATATGTCCTTTCTCACATATTTTTATATATACACACACATTGCGCAATATGCAATTTGCCGAAGTTTGCTCATGGTGGTTCTGCTGCATGGACTGGTCTGTTCTTAATGCCTACATCTTACATATTTTTCAGGGCTCAATTCAAATATAAATTTCCTCATGAAACTTTCACAAAACAACCTAGCTAATCTCATCACAAGAAAAAAATTTTGTGACCGTGTATGGAAACAGCTGCTAACTGGACTACTGTGGTGATCATTTTGCAACATATACAGGTATCTGATCATTGCATTGTACACCTGAAAGTATATACTGTTGTGCCAAATATGCCTCAATTAAAAGAAACAAAACAAAAAACAATCTAGCTAAAAGTTATCTCTAAACTTCCATGGCACATCGGCACACCTCCTCCAGGGGCATTTTACGCCTTTCCTTTATTTCAGTTACTATATACTACAATCTCTCCCTTTCTAATCTATAAATTCTAGGAGAGTAAGATCTTTTGATTGATTCTTGTAAGCCTTACAGAGTACCATATGAAATACATTTAGGGGAAAAGAAAAACACTTTAGGAAGCAAATGTGAACTGTTGGTAGATTTTTGAGTATTCTTAGGAAGATATCTAACAGATCAGGATTATATGTTTACAAATTTGTATTTGTGTAAAAACTTAATTTATAATGTCCTTTAAGACTATTTAAAAGAATGTAGGAGATAAAATTTTTTCTAATGGCAATTAGGGAGAAAAAAAAAAAAGACACCACAATGGAACTATAAGAAATTCATTGTTAAAAAGAAAAAAAAGTAAATTCTAAAAAATTACTTACATACACACACAAAAGGTTTCTCATCATTTTTGTATTTGGAAAAGGGATAATCTCTTGGCTTTTAAATTTCACTCTCGATTTCTTCAACATTATAGCTGTGAAATATCCTTCTTCATGACCTTCAAATGTTTGTGGGAAAGAATTTAGGCTGAGAAGTCAAGAGTGTAGTTTATCACAAAGTTCCCCTACTGAAGATTTTATAATAGGTACAGATACTTAAATGGATCTGAATCTTCAAAATAGGTGAACATAGCCAACTGAGTCCCTATGTTTACCTCCCCCTCCCAAAATGTAGCTGGATATATCAAAGAAATACAAAAATAGAAAAGAATTCACATAAGTGCCAAAAATGGTTAATGATGCCAATATCAAGTAAGAAAATCTGAGAAATGTCTGAGACACTGAGCCAAGCTAACATGCATTCACTTCTCACCCTGCAGGCATCAGAAAAACTATAGTAAATGAACAAAAATTTTAGAAAGGTATAAAATATGATTAGAGAAAAGAATAGAAGTAGAGGGGCAGTGAATGAAAAATTCCAACTGTTTTCCAGAAACCAAAATAGCGGAAGAAGTGGAAAGTGGTTTACTGGAGTAGAGGGAAACCAGGAAAAGAGGAAAGGGGGAGAAGGAAGGAAACAAGGGAAGGAAAAGGAGGGCCAAGGAGGACAGCAGGTGGGCTACAAAAATGATAGTCTGCAAGCAGGTGGGGGAGGGTGAGGAGGACAGAGAAGGAGGAAAGGAGAAAGCGAAAGAAAGAATTTTCCAGAACTGAAGGTCACAATCCTCCAGTAAAGTTCCTACCATATGTTCAGCACAACAAACGGGAGGGAAAAACAAAACAAACAAAAAACCACACACACACACTAAAATGAGGACGGAAACCAAGTAGGAGGAATAGCATGGTATTCAGAAAACAAGAAATCTAAAACAGAAAAGAGTCAAAAAGAACCCCCAAGAGAATGCAGAAAAGTTGTCCTACAAAGAAAGAGAGATTACCTTCTCCTTAGCAACTGAGAATTTATTAATAAATCAAAATTAAAATCACATACTACAGAAAAGTGAAAGTCAAAGAAAACACGAGATTTAGCCAACGATTATGGAATGCAGCCAGGGTGTGGTACATTAAATGCACTCAGTAAAAACAAAATAGATGGAAGAGCCTTTTAAATAACTATCCAGGGCAAAAAGCTAGGAAAAAACCCAAAATCAATTAAAAGAAATAAAGACAGACTTTCTGAAAAAGTATAACCAAAATGCAATTATCACACTTAAATTTTTAATAAAATTAATTTTACCAAAAAACTACTCCAGGTCTTAAATTTTGGCAACTTATATTTTCCTGAAAAACCATCCATTCCCAATACTTTTCCCATATTTTAAGCTGTTTAACATATTCTCTTATGTTTTTTCTAGTATCCTGTATCTGGCTTACTTTTCTCAGACTTTTTAAATTTTTTTTTTGCTTTTTCTTGTGTGTACTCCGTACGGGCTAACCTTGATTTATCTCTTTCATTGACTGGTTTTCAAAGACAAAGATAGTAACAGGAAAATTGTTACCTGTAATCATCTCATAACTACTTGCTCTCTTCTTTAGGTAGCTACAATACGGGGGAATAACTTCCTGAAGAAATATCACATCTGGGCTGTACCTAATTGAAAACATCAATTTGTAATAAATACCAAGTATACTATTTCATTTGCTGACCCCCAGATTAGCAGAACACCACAACATAAAGGAAACACAAAACTACTGCCCCCTAGGGCACCTTAACAGTCAATGTTTATACTGATATTTGGTTAACTATAAAAATGCGAAAGACCCGTGCTATTTAACAAATACCGTAAGAACAAATTAAGTTAGAAAAACATACGTCCTAACACTTTAAAGTGAGAAGAACTGGAATCACTGACAACAGGCATCAGTATAAGGAGAGCCTACGAGAGTCCTATACTACAGTAGATGCCTTCCAAGTTACCGATCCTCATGAAACAATCATCCTTCAGGACACCGGGCTGCAGAGAAGCCCAGTGGTTCACAGGGGACTACAGAAGGTCATACAGCTAGTGTGTAGCAGATATAGACCATTTTGGTAATTTAATTTTCAGAGCAGTAATTATATGCAAAGTTTATTAAGTGAAACAAAAGTTATGTGTTCCCTCCCCACCTCGTCCATACTCTTGCTCTCAGAGGCAATCACTCTCCATCCTTTACGTTTCTTCTGGAACTCAGATGGGATTCCAAAGCCCATAATCTCGACCATTACCCTCTTTATAAGCCATGTAATCATGCCACCATTGAACCTAAGCAATAATACTTACAAAGTTAAATAGGAACACACCCCTCGAGCCCTCTCTTGCAGACTGTTTAGATCCAATCCATCAACATTCCAGGTAATGAAAGAGAACACGCTGCCATCTTCTTGCTGAATCCCTTCAGATGTACTGGCTTTAGAACTAACGGAATCAGTTGTCTCTTCATTTGTTAGGTCAACACTGGCAAGATCACAATGAAACACAACTCTGCAAATTATCTCTGAACTGATTAATTTTAAATTATTTTCTATTAGTAGTCCTCATCTTATATAGAAAGAAATTTTGTAAACTATGACCTGAAATTAGACTACATAGTGTAAGATTTCCAAATTTGGATTCACTTTAAATCATATGTGAAATGTATGAAACATGTGAAGTAAGATCTCATTGTGAGTAACAGCTGCGAATTCTTTACTAGTCCCCTCACTGGAAGGTGAGGTCTAACGCCTCTCCCCCCCCAACTCTGGGCCTTACTGATTCACTTGACCAACGGAACACGGTGGAAAGGAAATCCTGGCACTTCTGAGGCTTGGTCATAAGAAACTTTGCAGCTTTCACTCAAGCGTTTTTGACCACTCTCTCCCGAGAGATCACGCAAGGAGTCCGACTGCCCTCCCACTACCATGCTGGAGAGGCCGCCCGCACAAGCTCCAGTCCACCGTCCTGAGGCCACCTGCACCATCCCCACCAAGGCAGGTATTTGAGTGGAGGGACAAACCATTATTAAAAGGTGACTGACCAGCAGTTGTACACAACACATAAATTTAAGAAATAGATTTTTATACTTATAACGTTAATAAATTTAATGTAAATAATTTAACTTTTTAATTAAAAAGTTTATTGAGATGTAACTGACATAACATTATATTCATTTCAGGTGCGCAACATAACGATTTCGTATTTCTATACACTGTAAAGTGACCACCATGATCAGTCTAGTTAACTTGTTATTTTAACTTCTTATTTGGAAATAATACCTTAGAGAAATACCTTAGAGACCCTAAGCCCCTCCCAACCTGAAAGCCTGAAATGGGCCACTCCTCCCAGTACAGCTCTTTCAGCCCAGGGGTTCTGACCCCGCGGTTTAATAAAACCACTTATTTGCACCAAAGAGGTCTCAAGAATTCTTTCCGGGGCGCCTGAGTGGCTCAGTCAGTTACGGGGCTGCCTTCGGTGCAGGTCATGATCTCCAGGTCCTGGGATCCGTCCCCGCATCTGGCTCTCTGCTCAGCAGAGTCGGCTTCTCCCTCGGCCCCTCCCAGCGCTCAAGCGGGCGCGCTCTCGCGGTCTCTCTGAGATAAATCAAATCTTTAAAAAAAAAAAAAAAAAGATCTATCCCGGCCGTGGGCTCCAAACCCCAAACCATTCTACATCATTAAGTATCTTTGCAAGGGATGCGAGGCAAGAGAGAACGCCCACTGGAGAGAGCGAAAGGTTGATGCCCGGTAACAACCTGTGGGGCAGGAAAGAGGGTGAGAGGAGACGAGCCGGGAAAGATGGGCAGTGGTCGGACTGCGGGGAGGTGGACGCATCCCGACTCCGGGGCGGCGCGGAAGCTCCCCCTCCTGCCGCCGGCAGGGAGCGAGCGAGCGACCACCCCAGGAAGCCGGGGGGCTTCCCAGCTCCCGCTCCGGAGCACAGAACTCTGCCTCCCCCACCCACCGCGAAGCGCTCGCGTCCCAACCCCGCCGGGCCCCAGGAGGGGTCCCTCCCGGCCCGCAGCGCACGTGGGGGAGCCCCCAGCGCCGCGCGTCCCGCCGGCCGGCGCCTCCGGCCGGCCCGCGCGCCCCCTCACCAGCACTCGGGCCCCGCCGCCGCGCCAGGGCGGCTCTCCGCGGCGCTCTCCTCCCCGGGCGGCTCGAAGAAGGAGTTCAGCGCTCTCTGGAAAACACACACAGCGGTGAGCCCTGGGCGCGCCCCGGCCCGAGGCGAAGAGGAGGAAGAGAGCGAGGAAGCTTACTTCCATCTCCCAGTCGTTCTCCGCCAGGTAGCACTGCGCCACGGCGGGGTCGCACCTTGCGACCGAGGCAAACTCCACGCACAGAAGCCGCCGCTTCTTCACCTCGGGCTCGCCCTCTGCCCGCTCCGCCTCGGAGCCGCTCTGCCGCTCCATGGGCTCGCCCGGGGGTCCCCGCAGGCCCCGCCCCCCCCGCAGCGACTAAAGGTCGACGCCCGGATCTGCACAGGCGCCCGCCGTCCCGGCGCACCCACCTCAACCACCCGGCCGGAAACGCGCTCCTCCCTCGGAGCAGTCCGGGGCGGGGCCGGGGGCCGCGGCGCGTGCGCGGTCACAACGCAGGTGGGGTGGGGGCGGGGCCGGGGCGGGACGTGAGAGACGCTGGGCCGCTGGCGGTGAGTATAAGGGACGCCAGACGCCGAGCGCCCCGCGGGTGGAGGGGACGCGCCTGTCCTTGCCCCTTCGCGGACTTCCGGGTTCCCCCCGACTCAACCCAAGCTTCCTTCTTGCGTTGTGTCCAGAAGCCGGAGCGATCCACGATGAGCCGCTTGACCCAGAACATGCTGGAGCTGATGAAGTCGCTGACCCGTGTCCCCGGTTTTGACAGAGTTTTGGAAAAGGTACTTCCCTAGAGAAAGCGCGAGGCGCGGCGTGCGTCTCGCTGGGTCCCGCTGGACCGCCCGGCAACGCCCCTGGATAGCAGTGACCGCTGCTGGCCTGGGCGTCCTGGGTGTCGGGTCGGGCGCCGGGTTATTTCCCGCAAGCGCGTGCTGCCTTGGCGTGCGACTGGGCTCCTTCCCGCGCACAGCCCTGCCGGCTGTTGAGGCGGTCAGCGGGAAGTGCGTCCGATGGACCCGGCCTGGTCGCTTAGCCTCGCCTGTTCGGTGGGCCCGGATCACTTCTTAGCCTGCAGTTGGGCAAGATCATCGAACGCAAAGCCAGTTCTCTAGAAAGTGTTGAGTCCCTCTTCGTTTATTGAATACTGTACTGAAGGGGGGAAACGGAGTGGTTGTAGAGGTACAGAATCCTTTCCTTCCCTCCTTCCTTCCCCGAGAACGCCAGCGAGGAGGGGGAGAGGCGGGGAGAGCGAGCCCAGGCAGGGCTCAATCTCACCTGAGATCTGTGGTCATGGCCTGAGTGGAAATCCAGTCCCGGGCTTAACCCTTAACCCACGGAGGCACCCAGGCACCGCTAGTTGCAGTGTAACTCTAGGTAGAGTCCTCCCCTCCTGCTGCCGGGGCTGCTGCAGCTGCCGCTCACCACCCCTGCCCCGCATCCGGAGAGCGGGGTACCCTATGTGACTAGCTTGGGCTGATGGAAATTCAAAATTCGAAGTTTCTACTGAATGGGTAACGCTGTCACACCATTATAAGGTTGAGAAATCGTAAGTCAAACCGTCGTCAGTCGGGGAATGTTGAAGCGATTCTCACTTGTGGAGACAATATCTTGATTTCAGAGCGGGAAAGGACTTTAAAGCTTGGCCTTCAACATACAGATGCCAGTAGTGCTCCGAGGAAAAGAGTAAGAGACAATGTCTACACTTACGATGCACCTGCAGCCTAGGGGATTAGAGCATAAATAATTGCAGTAAGGTGGGAAAGCCAGATTCCGGGTAGAGTGGTGCTCTGGAGTCCCGCAGGGATAGCCTCTGTCTCCTTGGCACATGAACAGACTAGCCCAGATTCCTAGTTTTCAGTGTCTTTGTAGAAATCGTCTTACCTAGGAATCACTTATAAATAAACATGAATAACAGAAGCCCTTGGTTATGTCAGATTTGGAAGACATTTGACAACCAAAGAACTTCTAGGTTTTTTCCTAAATATTTCAAGTATGCATACTTGTTTTCCTTTTAGAGAGGGAGGTGGGTCAGGGAGAGACTGAAGGAAAGAGAGAGAACCTTAATTTAGCAGGCTCCATGCCCAGTGCAGAGCTGGATGCGGGATTTGACCTCACAGCCCCGGGATCATGACCTGACCTGAAATCAAGAATCAGATGCTTAACTGACGGAACCACCCAGGCACTCTTGCCTGTTTCCCCTCTGATTAGGAAAGAGTATTGGGAACTTTGCAAATACATAATTTAAAAGTGGAGTTTAAACACAGACCAACTGCTGTCATTTGTAGAAAGAATGTAGGCCGTTGGACCAAAGTCTTCCTCCTGGAAACAACATTTGGGCTACATTTTCAGTATTTCAATCATTATAGCCAAGGGCTTTTGTGAAAAACATAGGAAATCATACTCAAATGTATTCAGTGTTTTCAAATAGCAAACACTATAAAATCCAAGGATATGCTACTTTTTAACAGTAACTTTTTGAGAGAGATACATGCAACAAAAGAAGTATTGGACTAAGGGGAAGACTGAATTCCCTAAAAACATCAATAGCCATTTTCATTATTAAACTTGCAACAACTAAATTTTGGGTGTGTGTCCTCCCCTGATAATCTTGCTGTGGGTTGGATTTTCCTTTGAGTAGTCTGATAAAAATCTCATACCTTGTACAGTCACACTGTAACAATCATAAACTTCGCTTATGCCTGAGTTGGCCTTGGTGGTCCAAGTCTTCCAAGAGGATATGCCTGTTAAACCTGATGTACAGAGTTTCTCAGAAGTTGTAGGAAGATTGAATAGGGGTACCTGTGATTCTAGACCCAGCACTGTCCAGTGGAGATGTAGCACAAGCTACAAATGCAAGCCACACGTATCATTTTACTTATATATGTATATATACACATATATATATATAACTACAAAAAAAGCAAAAAGAAATAAAGTTAATTTTACTAATACATTTAAGCAACTCATTATATTTGAAATTATATTATTTTAGCATGTAATCCATCTAAGAGTATCCTGTTTTGGGGACTTCATCCTTGAAATCCAGTGTGAATTTTAAACTTAACACCACATCCCAGTCATACTGGCCATGTTTCAAGTGCTCAATACTGACATCAAGCTAGTGGCTACCGTACTAACTGCACAGGTCAGTACCCCTGTAGGTGTTCTATATTAATTTGATCTAAAATAGGATTTGTGCTTGTGTCTTGTGTGGACACAGTTGCTTGGGCTAGAATATATATATTTATGGTGATGCATAAAGCTAGTTGTGAATTTGGTTCCTTTCCTATTATTGTAAACTTAAAAGTAACATGACCTAAACCAGTGTTTCTCAACTAGGGGTAATTTTGTTCCCTGTGGGACATCTGACTGTTTGCGGACAATTGGAGTGGGATGGAAAGGGCACTATGGGGGGCATCTACTAGGTGGAGGCCACAGATACTGTCCTCCCGTGCGCAGGCTCCTTCCCCCCAGTTCCCCACAATAATGAGTCATCCAGTGCACATGTCAACAGTGCTGACATTGAAATCATTCTTCTTAATCATTCTCTCTGTCCTGGGTTAAAACTAAATAAATAGCAAAGTATAAACCATGTCTTTGTGCTCAACTTCGGCTGTTCAGATCATGGAACTTCCTTTTATCCCCTTCGTCTTGGTATGGGATATAATGTGTTTTTTTTCTAAATCTCTAGTCAACAATTATTTATATTCTCTTTGTTAAAATAACTAGTGTGTTGTTTGTTGCCTCACCCGTCCTTGACTGATGAATTTTACGTCAAATAGTTGTCCCTTTGGTTATTTAAATAGGAAACTAGAGATTTTTCAAGATAAGAATGTTCATTTTTAAGCATTTAATGCAAGCATATTGTTAAAACTAAATTGGAATAAGGGTATATATGATCTTTTTCAGACACACCTGTACTCTTATCACTACTTTTGCAAAGATCAGAAGCAATGTTTCTTCTTTTTAAGTAGGCATTATTTTAATAATGTTTTCTTCTTTTTAAGTAGGCTCCATGGCTAGTGTGGAGCACATATAGGGCCTGAATTCATGACCTTGAGGTCAAGACCTGGGCTGAGATCGAAAGTCAGACACTCAACGGATTGGGCCACCTAGGCGCCCCTCTTCTTATTACTGAGTGTAAGAAGCAAGTGAGCTGTACAGTACTATTCCTTTAAGTCTGCCCCATTATCCAGGCCTACAGTGGCCTTACTAACTACCCCAGTAGAGACAACCAGCTCACCAAAAGAGAGGTGCGTTTTTTTCTTGATTATATACAAAAAACAATTCTGTCCTGAGCGCTAACCTCTGATTCTTTTGAAGGCCTTTTTGCTCTGTTTTGTTTTTGTCTTTTGAGGAGCAAGGAGGGGCAGAGGGAGAGGAGAGAATCTAAGCAGACTCCACACTGAGACATGGAGCCCGACCTGGGACGCGATCCCACAACCCCGAGGTCATAACCTGAACCAAAACCAGGAGTCAGACACTGAGCTGACTGAGCCACGCAGGCGCCCCATTTTAAATTTTTTTTTTCTTTTTGAGTCAATGAATTAAGTAGGATAACACTTGAAATTTTTATAATATTCCCATGGAGTTTTGGGTTTTGGATAGATGTTTAGAACCAGCATATAAAAATCTGCTAAATGATGGTGACTTTCTATTCCTCCAAAACCAACCTGTTGACGAAGGCACTTTGCACTCAGTCCTGCTTCCGGTGTCAAATTAATGCACAAGATCCTACCTTAGAACATCTTTATTATTTTAAGGCTGCCCTTTGTAAAACAAAAACCAAAAAAACAAAATAAAAAACCTCTGGTTTCTCAGTGCTTATAAACACCCACAAAACCTATCTTTTATAAAACACTAATATATTAGAACAGTCAAATGTCCTGCTCTTACTATTAGATCACCTTAAAATCAGTCAACAAACCAAGTACTGTGAGATAATACAGTGAAGAAATACCAGCCACAATCCCTTGCCTTTTAGGAGTTTATTATAGTGCCATCAGATGTTCCCTGAGAAAAAGAGTCCCATGAATAAAAAACTTCAGGAAACATTGATGTCGTATCCCCCCTTTTGAAAAAAAAAATTGCGACAAAATATACATAACATAAAATTTGCCGTTTTAATCATGTTAAAGTATATGATTCAGTATTAACTGCATTCACACTGTTGTGTGACTATCACTACCATCCACCTCCAGAACTCTTCGGGTTGCAAAACTGGAACTCCGTCTTCATTAAACAATAACTCCATTTCCTTTTCCTCCAGCCACGGCAACCACCATGTACCGTCTCTCTCTCTCTGAATTTGAGTGCTCTAGGTACTTCATGTAAGTGGAGATGATTTATCCTTTTCATACATTAAAACATTGACTAGTTCTGCCATAAGTAAACATGTTTCACTTTATCATGTTTAAGTCCCACAGTAACACATGTAGAGGAACGTATCTTGGGAATCTCAAGTGCGAGGCACTGTGCGAGGGTCTGGAAAGGCTATGTAGAGTCCAACGCAGAAATAAGGGAGTGGAGTTGTGAAACGAGATAAAATTGCGTAATCATCCTTACAGAAACTTGATGAAGATGTATAAGGAAATGAGATGTCCCAAGAGGAAGAACACCTTCATTAAGGTTTAGAACCTCAGAGACTACAGGAGTTGGTAAGAAGGTAAGAACAAACCTTATATGGGTGCCTGGGTGGCTCAGTTGGCTAAGCGACTGCCTTTGGCTCAGGTCATGATCCTGGGGTCCTGGGATCGAGTCCTGAATCACGGGCTCCCTGCTCCCTGCTCATCAGGGAGCCTGCTTCTCCCTCTCTCTCTGCCCCCGCCCCTGCTTGTATTCTCCTCCCCCTCTTGCTCTCTCTCTGTCAAATAAATAAAATCTTTAAAAACAAACAAACAAACCTTATACTTACTAGAAGAACCATGAGGCTTTGAACTGACCACAAAAGCACAATTATTTCTATTATTTAGAAAATTTGTCAACATGACAGAACAACAGATTATTTCCAAATTCATTATTGGCCATTAAAATCATCTAGGTCTAAGAAATGCAGAAGAAAATAATAAAGCAAGCTTTGTTCAAAGACTTAGATACAAAAATACTGGTTGTAACATTATTTGTGATATCAGACATGTGAAATAACTTAAATGTTCAGCCACAGAGGAACGGGTAAAAGAAATCACTTGTAGCTCCATGTAAAGGAGTCACAGTTTAAAAAATGATGTATTATCATAGAAGCATGTCACAAAATGATGTGGATGACCTTATAAAATTGGAAATTTTTGTCTTGAAATTTTCATAGCATTTACTGTGTGTCAGGCACTCTGCACTTTAATATGCTCTTCATGGAAAAAAAAAGCCAATAAAAGTCAAAATATAATTACCTGGAAAAGGATTTCTTTATGAATAGGTGCTAAAAATCAGATATGGTAAAAAGAGCTATAAACAGTTTCCTAAGTGGGCCAAAGTGTGTCAGCAGGCTGTTTACACAAGAGATGTAGTCGGCCAATAAGCATGAAAGTTAGGCACTAAGCATGCTCCCTGACTCATAATCTGGCTAATACACGTTTAAACTGTGAGATAACATATTATTTTGCCTATCACATTGTAAAAGGAGTAATTCAGAGTAATAATATACATTATTGTTGAGGAATTAGGGAATGAAGCGCTCTTACTGCTTTTGAAAAGGAATCTGGCAGATTTGTTGAAGATTTACGTACCTTTTACCCAGCTATCTAATTCTGGTGATCGATCTTCTACAAATAAAAGTAACTTTGTAGTGGTAAAAAAATATGGCAAGAACATACACGTCAAGCAAGAGTTTAATCTAATATATTCAATAGTAGGGAATAGCACAAAGCCATTAAGAGAGTTCTGTGATTGGAGCTACAGGCATGGCTGTGATTTACTAGGAAGAAAAAAACGGAAGTTGCAAAGTAATATGTAGAATGTGATCCCGTTTTTGTAATTTTATAAAAAGAAAGGGGGGAAACCCTATATATGTATGCATGTTTGAATAGGCCTGGAGAATGACAGTGAATGATACAGAGCAGTGAAGGAGCGGTAGGTAGGAAATGCAACCCTACACTGTTTATTCATAATGAATTCATATAAAATGAATGATTGTTGTCATTAAAGATCTAATGAAGAGAAGGAACATGGAGGTTTAGATGCTAAGATTTAAGGAGTCAAGATATAATTGGTGAAATTATGGACTCAAGTCAGAAGTTGCTGATACTATAGGGGAAAGGGATTTGGCATCAATTCAGAGCAATTATAAGTATTCTGGAACATTAGTACTTTTAGCAGTGATGAATGGAGGCCCAGTTGAAGGAAATGGTAAATTTACATTTCTTCCACCATGGAAGATAGTCAAGGTTTAGTACTCTATGCACACTTGGAAATGGCGTGCTGCTGAAATGTTCTGCCACTTGTCTAAGAAGCCCTTTTACTCAAGTCCTCTGTTTTCTGAAGATCTCAGAAGGTGATCTGAGAGCTTTGACAGAATTTAAATATATATATATTTTTAAAATTCAGCACAGAACACTATAAAAAATAAAGGCAGTATAATTTTTACTCAACCAGTCTAGGACTTGCAGGAATTTCTGGAATGCTGTTCCTCAGTGAAGAGAGGTTACTTAAAACTTCTTTGTTGCTGTTTAATTCATGGCACTGTCCTAGGACAACGAAGCTGTGTGCTGGGCCTTGACTCACCATATTTACTTACCTGCAAGGCACTGTCCCTTCCTGCAAATGGCTCCATATTCAGATGCTAGATTCCAAATTAGATCCCCTGCAACAACTCTACCGAGTTTGTATGTCCCCTCCTGGAGAGGAGATCAGGAGATGTGAACAGACATTGCCCCAGTCCTCAATGTATATAGAGAGGGATGGTGGTCCTCCATTAGCCCCTTTTCCAATCTCAAGGCGGCAGAGAACACGTGTAGGGCAGAAAGCTTACTAACGTGAAGGCTTCATAGTGTCCATATTTATAGGTATTTTAGAATGATTCAGTGAAACCTGCCACTTACCAGCCATTGTGAAAAAACAGTGGTGGTTCACGTTCCTTCATAGCCCATCGGTCACTGTCCCCACCACTCCAGGGAACTAGTGTTACTTCTGCTGGCTAAATTCCAGACACTGTTTTGTTCAAGTCCACTTAGCCCTCCTTGGGCTTCGTTGTGCCTCTCGTGGCAGTCGTTTGCTAACGTCTATCATCTCTGGCCTTCTCTTACAAGCTCTGCTGGTTTGTTACCTTCCTGGGGACTTGGACAACATCTTATTTTGGCCCTTTGTCCCCTTATTTGACCTCTGTCCCCGGCATCGCTAGCTGTCTTTCCCGGATCCACTGTGTACGCTGACCTTTACTATTGGGCTTACTGCGGATCATGGAACAGCGTCTACTGACTTCCCTCCTTCCCTCAGAGCGCTGCTTGGGGTCAAGTCCATAGCAGAGGCTCGGTAAGCCTTTGTCAGCGCCCAGCAGGGTGGCTCTTCCTAGAAGACTCCTCCCTGCAGTCTGTCAGGTGTCGGTGCCTGCCACTCAGTGTCGTGCCTTTTGTCACGGGCTGCTCCTGTAGCTACCTTCGGGCTGGAACGTATTTACTCACTGAGCCAACATCTGAGCGCCTACTACGTGCCAGGCACTATTCAGACCTCCTACTAGGGACCATCTCCTTCACTGCTGTTGGTTCTGGGTATCCCTTCTCTCTGTCCTTACTGAAAAGGTAAGGGAGGAAGGGGGAGACTCTCACCTCAAGTGCGTTCCGCGCGATGGAACTGGAGCGGAGGTGTTTGGGCGAGGAGAAGGAGGGCCCGTGCCGCACGAGTCTCACAGACTCACCTGACTGCAGGAGGAGCGGGAAAGACACGGTTCACTGCAGGCCATATAGAAAAGGGATAGATGATTGCATGTGCACATATCTAATTTTTATGATAAACCATGGAGCCCATGGGTCAGACTGGGCTGAGCCATAAAGGTTCTTGCCAACCTCCTGCAGCTGCCCGACCCATGGGGTCCCGGTAATGCAAGTTATCTGGGCAGTTAATTCTCTGTATTACTGGGGCCACAGCAAATATATTCCTGACCCCACTGCATCACAAAAGGCTTTCCAGACCTCCTCCCATAAGACACTGAACGGAGCAGGACCTAGTTGTCTGCAGCAGTCCGGGAGAGGTGTGAAGGGAGGCGAGTCTGCACAGGGGTTAAACCGGAGATGTTGGAGTTGAAGGAGGATCGAAGTGTCCACGTCTGAGATGTGTGAGGATGGAGACCGCGCACGCGGGGCCGCTGAGTGTCGTCCCTCCCTCAGAGTCAGCCATAGTTAATAACCTGTAAACAACTGTGTCCCCTACAGCCCGTATCTTAATGGAAACTGAGTTTTGTTTTTTTTTTAACAGTGTTCTACTCATACCCCCATTCTTCATCAAAAAGAGGTCAGCTCTCCACTGGCTTCTTCCCCAAGATCACTTATTAGCTTTGGGCGGTTGACTAGGACATTCCTTTGTTAGCTCCCACTGGCTGAATTCCTTCATCTAGGGAGATGAGAAACGGCCACACATAAAAGCGTTTCTCTTGCAATGTCAGGCTGACTGTCAAAACGCTCTCTCTTCCAATGTATATTTTAAACCACTCTTGTATACTTGTGTGTCCTTTGGCCTTTCAAGTCGGGAGAAAGAAAAAGAATTAAAAACTGCACTCTGCAGTGGAAAGTCAACATTTGTACGACCTCCTGTCATCCATCCCAGCTGAAGTCAGAGAATCCAATGGGACTTTAACCTCTTCTAAACACACCCCCTGCTTACATGGCACCAAACTACCTCTGGTGTCTGTGAGGCTCGGTCTAGTTCTCTCCCATGCCCTGCCTGGCTTCCTTCCCCATCTTCACTTGGCTCACTCTTCTTGGTCTGTCACGATTCGGTTGCCGTTCCCCAGGAAGCCTTTCCTCATGTCTGTTCTCTGAAGACATACTTCGTTAGATACCCTTCTAGGGACTTGGATCTGTTCTGTCTCTAGGAAGTCCTTGCTCCGTGTACTCGCCTCTTCCTTCAGGTTGTGAAGCCCTGACGAGCAGGGACTGGATTTCATTCATCTTCACATGGCCAGTGCTTGCTGTACTCAGTAAATGCCCAAGTGCGGGAGTTTACACTTTGGTCCTGCTTGATGTGTCCATTAGTTTATGAGGACATCTTGTGGCTAGACCATTCGTTGTATGAATACACTTGAGCCTATACTAATATTTACTTGGCACTGATGTACCTGTTAAGCAAAACAGGACATAAAATTGTTCAGGATGATTTATATTGTATGGCTCTATTCTGTTTTACTTCAGGGCCTACTTCTCAGGGATAAACCACAGCAAAACCGCTGAAGTTGTGGCTTGTGAAACTCTCAAGTGTCTTCCTGGTGGGAGCCTAGAAACCGCTGTATATCCAGACACTCCGTAGTTACTGCTGAGGGAGCCTCGAAGACAGATCTAGAGCTCAGTCAGTTCTGCCACACCACAGGTGACCCCGACAACAAACCACTCTGAATTTAAATTACTTACGAGATGGAAATTATTCCTTCCTTATTGTGTAGCATACGTTAGGGCCTGGCTCAGCACCTAGCGTAGGAAGACGCTAAGGTAGCAGTTAGGTAGAATCGAACCATTTAATGCTCGAGACACTCAAGTAATTCTTTTTCCTTATAATACTATAAACAGGCAGGACCTTGAAAGCTGCAGTTCAACTCTGTTGGATTCTGTTGTTGAGCTTTTTATATTAAAATGGGTTTATGGTGTAAGTTCATTGATTCTAGTAACTCACTGAATTACTGAATTTCTTCCAGTGTGTTTTTTAAATTGTTTAAACAATTCATTACAAAGTCATTAACTAGGGAACATCCAAGTTAAACCTATCATGGGTTAATAGATCACAGGGACCCACGAGCTTTGTGGGTCCAAAATTTCTGTGGCAACATTAAGAGAAAAGCTGAAAAGCTCTGACTGTTTCTGCAGAGTGGAGAGTAACCAGTACTACTCTTTCCCTAAATATTCCTTTTTCTTGTCTTTTTTTTAAGATTTTATTTGACGGAAATACAGTGAGAGAGGGAACACATCAGGGGGAGTGGGAGAGGGAGAAGCAGGCTTCCCGCTGAGCAGGGAGCCCGATGTGGGGCTCGATCCCAGGACCCTGTGATCATGGCCTGAGCTGAAGGCAGAGGCTCAACGACTGAGCCACCCAGGCGCCCCAATATTCCTTTTTCTTTAAGAACAATTTTTTTTATGGGTTAATGTCTATCAGAGATATTTGTAACTTACTTGAATTTCTAATTAACTTTTTTGGGATAACTTAAGATTTTATTTTTAAGCAATTTCTACACCCAGCATGGGGCTTGAACTTACAACCCCAAGAGATCAAGAGACGCGCCAGGCGCCCCTGGAGTGACTCCGTTTAATCCAGTGATAATTCTTGATGGACTGTTTGGGTTTCTTAATACCAAAGAATGTTGAAAAAAAAATTTTTTTTTTACACTTAGGTGACTCTTGTCTCTGCTGTCCCTGGGAAAGTGATTTGTGAAATGAAAGTAGAAGACGCCCACACCAATAAATTAGGCACTCTGCATGGTGGTATGACAGCCACCTTAGTGGATAACATATCAACAATGGCTCTGCTGTGCACTGAAAGGGGAGCGCCGGGAGTCAGTGTGGATATGAACATAACGTACGTATCCAGACGGTACTACAAGTAACTTTTTTAAATGTGAAAACTCACTTCAAACAACTGAGACTAAATACCTTTATAACATAAATAAAATTGGAGGTGCCCTGAGCTGGTCACCCTGAAGTGTAGCTATAGAGGTGCCCTGAAAGATCCCACAGCCGTAGAATCTAGAACTAGAGGAGCTGACTGCTGCATCAGGAATAAAGGGGTCATGACCTGAACATTCCAAACAGCAAACACTCAGCTCCTATTCTGTACACTGCAGGGGCGGGGCGGGGGGTGGGGCATCAGCAACACAGCCTAGAAGCGTTCCACAACTGCCTCGCAACTGCCACTGGTACAGCCACGAGGATTGTACTGAGTGCCTAGAAAAAAGCCTGAGTAAAATTCAAAGAGAAGCTGGATAAACTTTCATCAAGTTTACATTGCCATTGCCTTGTAACAAGGCAAACACAAATGTCCAGTTTTGCAATCCTGTGTCTCTCCTTGCAACCACCAACGCGCCCTGCAGACATAAACTAGGAGATCTGGAAGCAGGCCCCCCGGAGGCCAGGCTGTCACTCACCACCCTGAAAGTGCCTGCAGGGGTCACCTGTTTCCAAGTGTAAAAAACTCATTTTGAGCATTAACTAGTACCACTGCTGGTCCCATCAATAGAGGGCACAGGCCCAGGGGTTCACTTTCAAGACAACTGCTTTTTCCACTGACACAACGGAACAATGACTTTTGTTGGGGAGAAGGGCAGGGATCAGGGTGGGAAAGCCAGTGTCATACAACGTGAGGGCAAGGGAAATAACGTCAGTTATGAGAGTTTTATAGTCTCAGCCTTTCCTCAGGCTTCCTTAAGAAAATTCAGCCCTTCTTTTATCGTAGGAATAAATTGAGGTGCAACAAGCAAATCACAGGACAAGAGGCAAATGCTCTTGAAATTAAGATCTGCAAAGGTTCTGCTTGCTGTGCGGTGAGCGTGGTCTGCAGTTCTTACCTTAGTCTCTGTGGTGGTGAGGGGTGAGGCCTGTTGCTGACTCCACTTTGCCTCAGGGGCCTCTGTTGAGAGCTGAGGTCTTCCCGCCGAGCCCGGCACCTCATGGTCTTCTGAAATCCTACTGTTGCTCTCACGAGCCTGAAGAATTTGCAGTCACACACGGTTTCCACATATGTGTGATCAGAGTACGGGTCACAGTCAAGAACTACCTGAGCTTCAAAAACGGGCTCATCTGAATGGGGAAACAGTCTGAAATTTACTCTTGATATTTCCAAAATAAATGAGTGACAACTTACGATTAAGGTAGGTAGGCAGTGTCTCTTAAAAAATACATACCACTATCACCAGGGTTTAAGGGCTCCTATCAGTTCTCATAGTTCTTACATTTAATCGTTTTTGAGTGCAGTAAAGTGCAGAATTTACTCCAGTACAGTTGAGTGAATCCTAAATACTGGTATGACGAAATACAGTAGTCCCCTTCTTACCCACAGGGCTACATTCCAAGACCCCCAGGGATGCCCAAAACCACAGATAGTACCAAACCTATTACATATATTTATATAACATATACACAAAACCATATACATATATAGGTTTTTCCCTATACATACATACCTATGATAAAGTTGATAAGCCAGGCACAGATTAACGGTAATAAAATAGAACAAGTGTTATATACTGTGATGCTGTATGAGTATAGTCTCAAACTCCCTTGTACTGTGCACAGCCTTCTAGTGAGGACGCGACATGGCAATGCCCACGTGACGAAGTAAGGAGAGAGACAGGCAGGGGTGCAGTGTTAGGTTACTGTTGACCTTCTGACAATAGATCAGGAAGATCAACTGCTTCCTTCTGGACCACAGGTAAGGGGGAACCTACAGTACAGGGCCCAGGCAGTACTTCACCTGGGGAAGTTAAGTAGATTAAATAAAAGCTGGAGAAAGTCTTTCACCAGCCCCAAATAAATATGAGATGGGAAACTTGGCGGGGGTGGAGGGGAGAATATGCCTTCCCTATTTATGGAAAAAGAAAACTTGTGTGGATATGGAATGGGGGAGATGAACTTGGTCAGGACCAGCCTTCCAAATTTGATAGGGCAGAAAGCTTACTGATACTATTCCTAAACTACTTGGAAGAGGAAAATAACATGTAAGAAGGCTGTATAAGAGATGCACACAACTTCCCCTCATAAAAAATTGCTGTTAAAATTTTTAGTTCAAAAAGTAAAAAATTATTTGCTATTATAATTTGTTTCCCTTCAAGGTACATGTCGCCTGCTAAAATAGGAGAAGACATAGTGATAACAGCGCACGTTCTGAAGCAAGGCAGAACACTTGCATTCGCCTCGGTGGAGCTGATGAACAAGACCACGGGGAAACTAGTGGCACAAGGCAGACATACCAAACACCTGGGAAACCAAGGCCTGCAGGCTGACTTCAAAGACCCCCAACCATGAAGACCAAGTGTAAAGCTGACTTGTAACAAATGTAACTTTCAAAATAAATTAGCACAACCAGAAATAGTTCTTTTCTTTGGGGAGAATGACATAGGAACCAAGTGGAACCTAGGACGGCTCTGTTTTTCATTTTAAACCTCTTCGGTTTGTTTGTAATCTTATATAGATGATACTTGGACAAAAAAAATTCCTAGCTGAAAGCGTTTCTGAAAACTTAGGTAAAGCAAAGAAGACAGCAAGGCCATTTTGATATGAGATTACTTTAAAACTAAAGCCCGGTATTAAGCTATTAGAGAAATATAGGAAGCAACTTGAATTTGGAAACACTATTCACAGTCAAAGGCTGACACTATCCTTTGTCATGCTGCAGTCTGCTCAAAGGACAGAGTAGACTTCCCAGGAGCAGTGAGCACACGAGGTGGGCACCCAGTTCTTAACTTCTAGTATTTCCCTCTGAAAGGAACCTGGGCAGCTTGGAGAAAATAGCTGATTTCAGGACTGAGAGGCTGAGATAGGGAAATTGACCTTAATGTATCTTGTGCTTGAAAGTAAGCATGTGTTGAAGAAAACAAACTTGTGAGCATTGAAGGAAAAAAACTTTTTTGTAATTTGTAATTGTAACCAAAGGAAATATCATTTAGGTAGATAATATGTGGCAGAGACAGGAGAGCTCCTCCTTATGACAGAATGCTGCTCAATGTGGAGGGGAGGGGAAGCTATTACCATTTTGCAACTATCATGGTAAAGACTGGTTACAGCAAAAATAAAAAATCATCAGTGGTGCTCCTGAAAAAGAGCAGGGCATGTCCATGTTGTGGCCCAGATTCCTTCTAGTCACAAGGAGAAAAATAGTAACTATACAATGCAGAAACAGGACACAACCTTGACCAATCAAAATTAACATCAACCAAGAGCAAAGTGACAGTGCATTTCTGGGTATTAACTGGAGAAGGGAGTGAGGTCACTTGAATTGGGTACTGGCCAGAGTGTATAATCCCAAATTTAACCATGAAGAAACATTCAAATGCAAAATGAGGAACACTTTCTATTTTAAAACATTAGCCTACTCTTCAAAAATGTCAAGGTCATTAAACAAAGATTAGGGACTAGAGATTTGACAGCTAACTGCAAGGGTCCCATAGTGAATGATACGACCTGAGGGTATTATGACAATTAACAGAACTGGAATATGGACAACAGATAAAGGTATATCAGAATTAAACTGCCTGAATTTGATAACTTTACTGTGGTTATGCAAGAATATCCTTGTACTTGGGACATATGCTAAGTACTAGAGGGTAAGGAGTAAAGATATATGCATGATGTCTGTACCAAATTCTCAAATGGTTTAGAAGAGATGTATAAATAAATATATGTGGAAAAACAGTGGGGGAAAATGTGCCTAAGACTTGGGTAAAGGTTATACAGGAGCTTTTCTATTACACCTTTTCTAAATTTATTCTAAAAAACTTAAAAACCAAGAGCTGCTTAAATCCCTGACTTATAGCATGTAAATTTCATACAGTAAGAGTTAAGAGCCTGCGTTCTACAGAGCCAGCCAGCCTGGTCCTAAATCCTTCCCTACCCTGGATGTGAGCTTGGGCAAGTTACTAAACCTCTGTGGCTCTTTCCATACACGGTTGTTAAGAACAGAGCTTTGAATAGGACCTGCCCATAATAAACATTCAGAGGCACTGCTTCAAACGGATTCTAATTTTCAATTGAGGAGAAAACATGTGAGAGTCTTTTGAAATAAAGAATATTTTTCTAGGGCTCCTAGCTGGCTCAGTCGGTGAAGCCTGTGATTCTTGATTTTGGGGTCATGAGTTCGAGCCCCACGTAGGGTGTGGAGCCTACTTTTTTTTTTTTTTTTAATTTATTTGTCAGATAGAGAGGGAGAGAGAGCGAGCACAGGCAGACAGAGTGGCAGGCAGAAGCAGAGGGAGAAACAGGCTCCCTGCCGAGCAAGGAGCCCGATGTGGGACTCCATCCCAGGACGCTGGGATCATGACCTGAGCCGAAGGCAGCCGCTTAACCAACTGAGCCACCCAGGCATCCCTGGAGCCTACTTTAAAATCTAATTTTCTCTTCAATGAGGCAAAGAACAAGGCCAACCCACTAACCGTTAAAGCTCACAAAATGTCTTTGATTCCTAGTCCTGAAATTACAAACCCACCTGCCATTTTTGTCCTTCTGAATTTGCCATTTAACTGTGGACTATAAAATAACCCCCAAGGTTATTAGTAACACCTACCCATTGGTTTGGGGGAAAAAAAAGTTACCACTTCAAGTTTTGTGTATTCACCTGAATAGTCAGGGAACTTTCACCTATTTTATTTAGGTTTTCATTTTTTCAAATTCCAACCAGAAGCTAAATACAATTGGAAACCAGTAAGCACTAAGTTTTACTCCAAAGGAGTAGGATCATTCAGATTTACTCCAAAAAAGTATGCAACCCTTAAGCAAAGCTTTTCTTCATTAAAAAGAAAAAAACAAACCAAAAAAAACTATACAGTAGTCTTTCCTTATGTTCATTGCACAATATGAGTTCTGCTTTTAGAGCTTTGACACTCAATGGTTTTTAAACAATTTAAGATCCCAACTTTAGTAACTTTTTTCTACTCCAAAAAACCCTCATAAGTTTTCCTTTAGGATGGTGTAGAAACCAGTATTTCTGCACAATTCACTGGATTTTCTTTGTAATAAAAAATCTCCTCTTTAAAACAAAACAAAAAAACCAAAAAAGGAAAGTCCTCTACCTATCACGGTGTCTACAGCTATGAATGTGTGTTCTCACTTTCATAGCTGCTTTAGCTACTTCAGACTCCAGATCTGCCTTAATGTGCATAAACTGTATCCACATTCAGCAGAATACTCTTGTAACAGCAACTTGGGGAAAGAGATCTGGAAATAAAATACATACATTTATGAGTATCAGGAAACAAACATGGCCCAGTAAAACACGAGGCAAGAATGCCTACAATGAGATGCTTTTTGTTTTGTTTTGTTTTTTAAAGATTTCTTTCCCGTGGTTGTGTATCTATATGGTGGTGTTTTTTTTTTTTAAACAACCACTTCTGGTCATTAGAATGAATCTGACAGTGCTCTGGAACAACGGTGATTACAGCAAAGCTTAAGTTTTTTAAAATGTTATTTATACCTTTTACCTTCACTTCTCACCCTCTAAGTACTGAGGACAGATGTCAAAGAGGCAAAATCCAGCACAAATGGAAAGACCATCAAAAATGAGTATCACCTTGTGCTTTCAGATACATTTAAGCATTTCAGTGTACAATAGTCCTTTCATTTCACATTTTAGTAAGATACTGATGCAGTGCAGCAAATATGCAAAGCATCTTCTTTCACACAGTCCGTGCAGAAGACACCTAATTTTTTTTTAAGTTCTGAGACACAAATAATTAAAAAAAAAAAAAATCCAGGATGAACAAGTTTCAAAATGCATAGTGTTCTGTGCATGAGTCCATTTTCTTTAAACTCTGAAAGAATAAAGTATAAGAAAACAAGAAAAAAAAATGCTGCTGCACTCTGTGATCTTGTCCATTTTGCTGGTCAGCACTCTATTCTGGCATATAAGGATGGAGGTGGTCCTCTATGGTGCCAACTGCCCAGTGGGTAAGCTGTTCCTGTGGCAGGTAGAGGCAGATGCTGCATAACTTGAGGATTGTAGCTTTGTTTTTCGGAGTCTGAAAGGGGAATAATTTTAATCTTAATAAGGCTTTAATTGTCACATAAATCAATTGTCACATAAATCAATCTCCCACAATTACATTAAGTGCTTAAGGACATAGTAACAAAGCATATAGAGTAAGGAAATAAATTATGGTCTGTTCCCACAGGGATCTCAATCTGGTCAGGAAGATAGAACTTTGCCATATAAAATACAGAAAGAATAAACATTATAAACTAAATAAATGTTTAGAGAATTTATCCTAAACAAAAAATTTAAGGTCTGGAAAGTCAACCATGGACAACTTGCTAATGGAAAGAAAGGTTTAAAGGCATTTCACAGAGACTGATCCAAACAGAGTCGTGAATTGATGTTTATATACAGAAAAGACAACAAATGTGGTCAGGGTAGAAGTAAGGGAAACAGTATGAAACAAAGAAAAAACTGAAGCATAACCTGGAGTAAAGGACTGGAAGAAAGCGAAGATATTACATTACTATTTCACATCTGACTTATGGCACGGCATGCTAGTAAATGGAAGCTATCCCCAGATCCGCCTTCAAAGTACTTCTTTCCACCACAGCACCTCTTTAAAAAAAGGCAAAAGCAGTCTATATATGTAATGAATTGATATAGTATGCACATACTTTTTTTTTTTTCATTTTCAATGTTACGACAACCTTACATATCATTTACTCAACAAAGAACATATGCTCACAGAAGTTACTGGTCCTAGAATTCAGAGCCAGTAGAGGGCTGCATGAGGATTAGAATCCAGACTCCAGCAATGTGCCTCTCTACCACATGCCCATCCAAAATTATTTGGTCTAGCTCTCTTCACACATCTTACGTTACGATAAAGGGCACAAGATCTCTGCTAGATGATCAAGTTCTTTAGTTTCCTGATTTCCTCACCTATGAAACAGGGAGTAATAAAACCTACAGCTCACATGTTGTGAGGATTAAGTGAGCTCCTACTTGTAAAGCTCTTTGCCTCAGGTACGTAGCAGGCTCTGTGCTGGCCACTCTATCAGTTCCCTCCTTCTATATAGCATAAATACGGCAACATCTCCGGTTTATGAAGATCAAAAGAAGAACCTGAAAGAAGGGGGACCTAAGAGCACTGAAGACCAAATGCATCTACAAAGAAAGCGACACCAGCCATCGCACTTTGCCCTGGGGATTGAGGTTTTTAGGACTTGGGACATCAGTGCAAAAACCAGGACATTCCAGGCAGACAGACTGCTGGTCACCCTACCTACAATGCAAATTTAGTTTATGAGCTTACAATTTTCTTTTCATTAAAAGGACTGAAGCTATTTGCTTCATAAAGCACAGAAAACATCTGACCTAGATATAAACAGAAGACAACTTACTACTTATTTAAACAAAGTAACTCCTTCAAGTCACCAGTCATTTCTATATATTATTGATTTATGTATGTGTAGGAAAATGAAGTCTCTACATTAGTATACAGTCATTATTAAATCTTCTAAGACTCAAAGTCTTTGCTATAGATTCCATAATAATAAGTCAATAGCCGGTTATACAGTATTATCTCAATAAATTACTCAAATTACACAAGTAGTTACAAATGAAAAAACAAAGCCACTTAAAAATATCCACCATTAAGAAAGCTAAAGAAAGGGAAAAGAGAACCCCCAAACCCAACCATGTCATGGTTTTTCTGTTTTATGAAATGCCCCCAACTGAAGTCAACTTTCTTCTGTAATTCCCACAGCTCTTATTTGTACCTATAACATCGTATTTACTTAACATTTTCTTACAAGATACAGTCTTATAAGATACAAGATAAAGTCAGTGTGTAATCTTGCCCAGTGGTCTTCAGCTCCTTGAACACAACAGTATGATTCACCTTTGTATTTTCTTACTACCTTGCATATTCTAAGTAAAAATAAACCCATGCTCTAAAATGCAAAATTAGGGGCGCCTGGGTGGCTCAGTGGGTTAAAGCCTCTGCTTTCGGCTCGGGTCATGATCCCAGGGTCCTGGGATCGAGCCCCACATCGGGCTCTCTGCTCCGTGGAGAGCCTGCTTCCTCCTCTCTCTCCCTGTCTGCCTCTCTTGCTTACTTTTTTTTTTTTTTTAAAGATTTATTTATTTATTTGACAGATAGAAATCACAAGTAGGCAGAGAGGCAGGCATCTCCTGCCCCATCTCCTGCCCCAGGCGCCCCATCTCTTGCCTACTTTTAATCTCTGTCAAATAAATAAATAAAATCTTTAAAATGCAAAATTAGGGACACCTTGGTGGCTCAGCTGGTTAAGCTGATCTCAGGATCCTGGGATCAACCCCCATGTCAGGCTCCCAGCTCAGCGGGGAGTCTGTTTCTCCCTCTCCTTCTGCCCTTCTCCCTGTTCCTGCTCTCTTTCAAATAAATAAAATCTTTAAAAAAGGTGGGGGGGCAAAATTAGTATCACAAATACTCTTCTAAAAGCCTTTACTTCAACTCCTCTTCATAGAGGCCTCCTCTGGTGGCACCATCAGGGTTCACACCCAATAGCTTACACACCCGCACCCACTTCCTCTGAGCGCTCACCGATTCCATACTGTTCTGCCCTACTGCCTCCCCCACAATGGAGCAGGAATCCACGTGTACAGGATTTCTGTCCTCTTCACTGCTATACAGCGCCAGGCACAGTAAGTAGACACTCCTTTGTTGAATGAATGGTAATTAAAATGCTATTTTTAAGGTTAAATAACAAGGTATCTGTTATAAATTCCAAGTGAAGATATTCAGGTTTATAATGATGAAAATGTTCTCGAGAATAAAAAATATTCTGGAATGCCTGGGTTGCTTAAACTGGAAGTGCTTACTTAAAACACACGTGGATCTTATAAACACAGACATACTTCGTTCCTTTAGATTTTCATATTTAAAAGGTCTAAGGCCAAATCTTCTCAAAATATAATGTGTTACTAACCCTCTAAGGATTTTGTTCAAAACACTGATTCTCTGACCGAGCAGGACTGGAGTAGGGCACTAGAGTCTACATATTTAAGAATCTGTTATGATCTGCTGACCATACTGTACATCAGAAAAGTTCTACAGGGGTTTTTAAACTCTACTGCACATCAGAATCATGACATTTAAAAGCTCCCAGGTAGTTCTACTATGCAGCACAACTTGGGAACCACTGTTCTAGGGTGACGGCCAGGATATGTATTTGATTTTTAAATAACTTCTAAATTAATGCACTGCTGAAGTGGCAAAACAGAATTAACATATACAGAAAATAGTTTGCTAACAAATAAGCTTTTTAAACAAGTTAAGTAGTTAAAACAAGGTTTACCTGCAAGTGCTGTCTGTCAATGAAGAGAAACACCGACTGGTTAGGATTGTTGACAACAATTCCAGTCTTGTCCTTGCGGCTCAGTACATGCAGAAACTGTTTTTCATAGTCACCGTGATGAAACTCAAATTTGGCCTAAGGCAGAAATACATTTACATGTAACTACAAAGACATTATCCCACCTGAAACATCCTGCATCCATATGTTGTCCAACATGGCAGCCAATTGTGCCTACAGAAATTTAATTCACTAAATGTAATTTAAAACTGAATTCTTCAGTAACTCTAGCCACATTTCAAATGCTCAACAATCCCATGTGGCCAGTGGCCACCATTCTGAACAGTCTATTGAGATGTATTCCTTCATCACAGAAAGTTCTAGTGGATGCCACTTCATTATAAATTTGACCAAGAAAAACTGCATCAGAGTGACTAGATCCTAATTCTCAATGATTTTACTCCAGTCTATAAAATGTTTTTGTTTTAGAGAAGGAGACAGAGTGCACATACGGAGGTGGGGAAGGGAGGTTGGGGGGATAGGGAGGGAGAGAATATCTCAAGCAGACTCCCGGCTGAGTTCAAACCCAAAACTCGGAGATGAATGACTTGAGCTGAAATAAAGGGTTGGATGATTAACCAACTGAGCCACCCAGACATCCCTAAAACCAGACTTTTCAAGACTATTTGGCTCAAGACTCCCAACTTAGTACTTTAATTAAGCCAGTAACATCCACTTCCTATTTACAAAGAACACCCACTATGGATCTTAGCTGTACATCTTACTACTTACGTGACCCTGTACCTGTCCCCTAACTTTTCTAAACTTCAGCTTCCTCTCCTGTAAAATAAATGGGTTACAACCCATCAGAAGAGTTAATGGAATGCAACAGTGGGCTTTAAAGCCCACACCTGAAATACAGTTCCAGTCCTCACAGAGATGGGGTTGAGGATATATGAACCCCTCGAATTTTTTAAAAATGTTATGCATATTTTTCAGGTTAAAAAAATTAAGTTATGAAGAACTATTACCAAATTAGAACACTCTTTTATTCTTTTAACATAAGGAAGATCAACTCTATCCTCCCACAAAATGTCTGCAGAGACCAAATGCTGGTGAAATGACTAGACTAATGGGGAATTCAAGAAACAACTCTGAAAGAACTCTTAAAGAATCAACAATTCTTTAAGAACTGTTGAATCATTAAAAAAAAAAAAAAGACTGTCCATTTGATTCCATTTTTATTCTCCCATTATTTCAAAGACCACAGGAAATACCAACATGGAAAAATCATCAGTTCCTGCTATCTAGAATTTTAACACCCAACTTTTCTTGTAAGCCATAAGGTAAGATACACTATCCCTACAAAGAATTGTGTAAATACGATATTCAATTGTACCTTTGCACAAATATTTATTGTACTCTTAGTATATGAAAGGAATGTTATTAAATAATAAAAAATATGAATAAGGTTATCCCACCCTTAAGGGGCTCTTATATTGGCCAAAAGGACAAGCACATGCAAATATTAAACCTAACTTGCTTCAGATCTTTCCTAGAATAAGATGTCATTACTTGTAAAACCCTGAAATGCAGTATCTTCAAAGTGCTATGTGAAGAAGGGAGAAATAACAAACACAGGGGACACTATGGGCAGTATTAGCAGGTGATTTTGGATTAGGCCTTGAAAGAAGACAGTAATTTTCCCTGGGGAAAACACTAAGAAAAGGTAATTTGGGAAATGCCATTCCTGGAACAGAACCAACATAAACACTACTGTGTCAACGTCAAAATATTGCAGGGGGAACTTGGGCAGCTATGTTGGTTAAGCATCTGACTTTGGCTCAGATCACGATCTCAGGGTCCTGGGATCCAGCCCCAGTGTTGGGCTCTGCTCTGTGCTCATCGGTCAATCTACTTGTCCCTCACTCTCCGCCCTGGCTCCTGCTCTGTCTCCCTAATGAATATACAAAGAGTGGGGAAGGAATAGTACACCAAAAAGAAAACTCTTAATTCAAGTGGCATGAAAGCAACACCCAGAATAACAAAATATTTGAATAGTGTGATGAAAAACTAATTTGTAGCCAAGAGCATTTAGGGATACAGAGGAAATAAGAGATATATTAATGCCACCTCCCAGTACTCCCTAATACCCTGAATATAGCATGAACTCATTATTGAAAAACAACCTTTACTGTGGTTCCTACTAAATATCATTTCAGGTGCTTCAAGACCAAAAAAAAAAAGTTTTCAAGTTAAAGTTTACTTTTCCATTTCTCACTTGCCTTAAGAACTAAATTTTTTATATTTCAGGCCTCTCATTCAGGATATTCATTTATTTTAAATTACTGGGGAAGTAAATTCATCTTTTACACTGAACTTGTTTCCTATAGCTGAACTCTAAAATTATACCATATTACTTCTATCCTACATAGTACTTATATTCTGCCCATAATTTAAGGCTTTCATAATACAAGGCACTCCCCACAGTACAGAGTAGCAAATTAAGAGCACAAGCTTTACAGGATTTATGTCTTGACTGCCACTTACCTGCATGACCTTGGGCTGTTTACCTAAACTCTAACTCAGTTTCTTCTTTTGGAAAAGGAGGTTCCTATCTACATAATTTTTATAAGGATTAAATGTATATAAAGTATTCACGAGATAGCCTAGCACAGGCAACACTCAATGAGCAGCCATGATTTCAGAAGTTAGAACTTAACTTGAGACAAGACTATTATACTATCCCAAATGTCTCAGAAGGAAAGACAGAGTATTACAAATTTTAAAAAATACAATGAGTAATGGACCAAAATTTTTCCAATGGAAATTTCGGAATTAAAAAATAATAGTAATAAAAATCCTAAGAGTGCCTCTGGAGAGCAGTTACAGTTGAGATACAATACCTGCGCTGGCAGCTATAAACACTCCTTACCATTCCTGCCTTCTTGCTTTTTATATCCAACTTCCATTCTCCAGCAAGTTCACGTGAGCCAGATAGTGCCCATTGAAGACAGATAAAAATATAGAATACTTTCACCTTTATTTAGGCTATATGTTATCTTTAGAACTTATTTCTGTCAAGTGAGTCTTAGGAGGAGGAACAGTAATGTGAGCAATGTGTAGAACATTACCATGGGGAGTATAGCAACTCGTCCATCATACACAAAAACACCAGAAAGATGTTTCATAGTAACAGATGAACACAAAATTTTTTCAGTAACTTTCGTGTTTCTAAGCAATTAGCCTAAAATAGACATTCTAATATAGTATGTTTAGTTTAGTTTGCTAGTATAGTATATACTATATATACTGTAGTAGAGTAGTATAGTAATATAGTAGTATAGTATGTTTGTTTTTTTTAAAGATTTTATTTATTTATTTGACAGAGATCACAAGTAGTCAAAGAGGCAGGCGGGGGGAGGGGGGGAAGCAGGCTCCCTGCTGAGCAGAGAATCCAATGTGGGGCTCGATCCCAGGACCCAGGGATCATGACCTGAGCTGAAAGCAGAGGCTTTAACCCACTGAACCACCCAGGCGCCTCTGCAGTATAGTATACTTAAAGGGAATCTTTAAATGTCTTTATTTAGGTTTCTAATTATAAACAAAAGTATCATCATTGTAGAGTTATGAAATATAGGATGTACATATCTACATACGCACAGAACAAACAAGAAAAATTAGCTACACCTGACCTAGAACTGACCATAACTAACATTTTGGTGGATATTACAGTACTTTCTCCTATACAGATATTATAAATAAATTTGGGATCCTTGACACTCGGGCAAATGCTCTTAAAAACTGGAAGCTGTCTAATACATCAAACGACAAGTCAGAAGTCAATGTCAAGGAAGATTACTTAAGAACCACTACCAGATTTACTTCTCTCCTGTATAGTTTTACACATAAATCTACTTTTGGAAAATTATTTTTTAAAAGATTTTATTTATTTGGGGGGCTGGGAGAATGAATGGGGGAGGGGCAGGAGGAGAGGGAGAAGCAGACACTTAACCGACTGAGCCACCCAGGCACCCCTGGAAAAAGGTTTCTTTCCTTCTTTCTTTCTTTTTTGAAGATTTTATTTATTTGAGAACCAAGAGAGAGAATGAACACGAATGGGGGGAGGGTCTGAAGCAGACTCCTTGCTAAACAGGGAGTCCCATGCAGAACTCGATCCCAGGACCCTGGGGGATCACAACCTTAAGTGACTGCGCCACCCTGGTGCCCCCGGAAAAGGGTTTCTTAAGCCATTCCTTAGACTAGACTCCTCTGAGAGCCGGATGGTTACGTATATTATTTCAGGAGTGTGTACGGTACAGGGGAGAGATCTTCTCAATTTCATTCACAGGCCCCTCTACAAATCAACAAACATCTACCCTGAAAGATTTTCTCTGGCCATTATTTTAAAGACACACTGAGGTAGTCAGGACTACCTCATTCTCAAGAGATTCTGTCCCCCAATGCCTTCTTCTCTTGCAGCACAATAGTCAAACAGATGGGAGCAACTCATGAAGTAAAACTGATTAGAATAATGCATATTCCCAAAATTTTTCTTAAGTTAGGCCCTATCCCAGGAGTTTTTTGTTTTTTATCCCAGGAGTTTTTACTCACTTAGTGCATACCACACTTAGAATAAAATACCTGAACAGGCCTAAAAGGCTCATCAGATTCCTTCCACCTAGAAAACAGGAGACAGACAATTTTTTCAATATCATTCCGAGGCCAAAGAATGAAATCCATCTCCTGAGTACAGCCAATTACATCCTACAAAAAGATTAAAAAAAAAAAATTTACTTTCAAAGAAACAAAGCTCTAACAAGACATGTCACGAATTATAGGTCTGACTACAGAAACATTTCACAAGTACAAAAGGTCCACTATGTATCATTTTATATACCAAAAGGTAATAGGACAGTATATATATATATAATCTGAATAGCTAATGGTCTGATTCTAATTTTTATCCTGTAGGGTCCACCTATAGTCACCCAGTCCAATATTCCTCACACTAAGACATAAATTAATCAGCACATGGTGAAAACTACAACTAAAGCTGATTTTTTCTTCTTGTGAAGTCCCTGTATTTTTATCTCCATTCTTCAAAATCAGAACCTAGTTAATATTGAAACAAAGGGGTCTTCTAATATCACTCACATTCTTATTACAGCTGAATTACTATTTTTATTAATACAGAAAACTATTTTTCCACTCTTGTTCCTTATTACCCTAGTCCAGTGTATTAATTTTCAAAGGCTAATAAACCTCTTTCAGACCAGTACATGGTTATCTCCAGCCTTCCCCAATCCCAGTAATTATGGGGATGTCTTGTTCAAGTATGTTCATTTTAACTTTCAATGAGTTACAAAAGTTTTTAAAGCTGGGGACAGTAATTCCTTCTACTTCAAGCTTGTTATTTCTAAGAAGCATGATATTCGTTCTCTCCCTGCAAAAGAAAAATCTAATGAACAGTAATATAAAATATTATTCCCAGCAATAATAAACACCATTATCAGCATAATACCACAGAAGAAAAGTTATCCATGTTTTATCTGAAGCCAACTTTTTTTTTAGAAAAAAGATTTTAGGGACGCCTGGGTGGCTCAGTTGGTTAAGCGGCTGCCTTCGGCTCAGGTCATGATCCCAGCGTCCCGGGATCGAGTCCCACATCGGCTCCTTGCTTGGCGGGAAGCCTGCTTCTCCCTCTGCCTCTGCCTGCCACTCTGTCAGCCTGTGCTCACACACTCTCTCTCTCTCTCTGACAAATAAATAAAATCTTTAAAAAAGAAAAAAGATTTTAGACCTGAGCTGAAGACTGAGCCACCAGGTGCCCCTGAAGCCAACTTGTTTTTTTTTTTAAGATTTAAGTCAACTTTTTTTTTTCCCAAGATTTTTTAAAAATTTATTTATCTGACAGACAGAGATCACTAGTAGGCAGAGAGGCAGGCAGGGCGAGAGAGGAGGAAGCAGGCTCCCTGCTGAGCAAAGAGCCCGATGTGGGGCTCGATTCCAGGACCCTGGGATCATGACCTGAGCCGAAGGCAGAGGCTTTAACCCACTGAGCCACCCAGGCGCCCCAAGATTTTGAAGTCAACTTTTAAAGAGACTTGTGACCATAGTTAACTACTCATACTTGGGGGGTGGGGAAGCAAGTTTAACTCACAAAAACTTACCAAATCAAGACTGAAAACGGAACTTACCCTTCTCATAGACTGGTATCGAGGAGCATGGAGCTGTACCACGTCCTTCTGTAAAAGCTCTACGGAACTTTCCAAGGAGTAGCTGGAGTCTCGCACACCTTTCAGGATATTTTCTTCGTAATTATTTGTCATAACTGGTATAACCTCAGACACTTCAAAAAGTGCTGATTTTTTCTTCTAAAAGAGGGGGGAAAGGGTGTATTAACCCACCAGTAGCACATTGTCTTTTAACACCCAGTTCCTATTACAACATCAGGTACTTTTATACTAACTCAGCAAAATTATTAACTAAGGTAATTTTTGTATAGATTTTCAAAGAGGTGGATCCCCTTATTTCCCTTAGCCCCGTTACCCCAACCACACACAAACAGACTATTATCAGAATGTTTTACTGCATGGTTTTATAGTATTACGGTATCCTTAACAGGTAACTTATTATGAACAATGTTTCTTAAACACTGTGAGAAATAAACACTGGACATAACTAATGTTTAAAAAAAGAGATTTACTCTTGATGTACTTTCATTTAACTGATTCTACATGCAGCTAAATTAAAATCTCACCAGTTAAAAAACAAAGCTGTATAAATTAAACGTTTTTTAACTCCTTAAAAGGGTCAAGTTCCATTACTCCTTTTAGATACTATATAAAACTGTCAATATATGAAACAAGAAAAAAAAAGTCTACCAAACTGAGTTTCAAATTTACTTGTGACCAAGTGCTCATCAATTTAGGTTATAAAACTCATGAACTACTCAGGACAATTGCCTGCATACTGTCCATTCATGGAGTAAAAACCGGGTTTTACGGTGTTAAAGAACTAGACGGTACAACCTGGGGTATTTAATATAAATATAAAGAACTCATCTCACCACCTCTGTCTTGGATTTCTAGTGAACTTACATTATAATATCTTCAATTAAAACCTGATCGTATCAATTCTGCAGTTAACATATTAACAAGACGACAAAATGGCGAAGTAAATTCCCTGTACTACCCAATCTTGGAACAGTGACTTTAAAACCAGTCTGAAACCACTTTACAATGCTATACTCAAGCTAAGAGTATTCTTAGATGCAGGCATACCCTGGAGATAGCACAGGTTCAGTTCCAGACCACAGCAATAAAGCACGTCTCATAGGGAGTTGAATTAATTTTTTGGTTTCCCAGTGCATATAGAAAGCATGTTAACCCTACACTGTAGTTTATAAAGTGTGCAATAAGCATTATGTCCAAAAAAATGATATACATATCTTAATTGAAAAGTAACGCTAAAAAATGTTAACCACCATGATTTCAGTAAATTGTAATAACTGGTCATAGGTCACTGTAACAAATATCTTAATAAAAAGTCTAAAACGTTTCAAGAATTACCAAAATGTGGCAGAAAGACATAAACTGAGCAAATGCTGTTGGAAAATGACACTGATGGACTTAACTTCAACCCAGGGTTGCCACAAACTTTCAATTTGTAAAACCCAAAACATCCATAGAGCACACACAGTAAAGTGAAGCACAATAAAACCGAGTATGCCTGCACTAATAACCTCTAAAAGAGTTAAGAGTGGGATAAATACTTGGGAAACTTCCAAACATTAAGTACATACCACACCAAGAATATATGTCTAACCTGAAATTAGCTCACAACTTAGGTGCAACAATCAAAGTAGTATTTCCTTATATTCATAACCTAATCTCACGTCAAAGAGAGATGGTTGAAATATACTGCTTTTATCATGTCCTCTGTGACTACTCACAACTCATTACTTGCTATTTAATTGTGGAATTAGTTCTGATTATGTTTGCCAGCCCGCCTCAAAATGTAAATTTCCTCTTCGGGTCCTTTTGAATTTTAATAAATTGCACTTCTAAACACAAATAAACCATTTCAGTATGTAACTGTTCCTAAAAATTAACGGTACTGTATTTCGTCTAACGTACCACGAGAAAAGGTACTTTTAGCATGAAGCTGAACAGACTATTTACTTTTAGCATGTGAACATTTTGATTCTAACTCACCACTTTCAAATAACCCACTTTATAGACAGTCTTTAAATTCAGCTATAATGTTCTCTATATAACTCCACATAAATGAAATTTCTTGCGAAACATTACATGAGAGTTTTACAATGTTGCTCACCCCAGGTCACCTAAAAAAGGACCCTGCTGACCTTTACAGAGTATTTCCAAACCAAGGAGTACTCGAGCCTTCCCTTGGTAGTCATACCACAACTACACATGCAGAGAACTACCCGGGAGAGTTCAGGTTAAAGCACACATGTAGACTTCTGTCAACCACTCTTTAACCTAATAAGCAGTTATTTTACGGGTAACAAATAACTTAATATACACTTACAAAAATCACTTGTGCTAATTCACATTAAGAATTTTAAATTACCTTCTCCTTGAATACAAAGGCAATATACATCTTGAAGTCAAACTGGTCAGCTAGAGATTCTTTTTTCTTTCTAAGCTGAGCACGTAGTCTGTTCAGAGCTTGTTTCTTCCGGGAGTTTGGGTCCCCCATTTTGAAATACAGGTGGTACTAAAGCCTTTGGAAATTGTCACTAAACTATGGGCACTTTTTCTTAAGACTCAAGTACAACAGAAACAAGTCATTTTTTTTTTCCTGCTAATATGATTGAATAGCTAAAAATCACGACTGTAACCCAAAAACTGCACCTCCTGGCAATATTAGCAGACTGTCATATTACAGGGTCAAGAAACAAAAGCTGCTGTCCAGTCATGTTTGGACAATAACGTTTGGGGTTATGGGAAAAAGGAAGGGGAGGAAGGAAAGAAAGAGGAGAAAATACTTGGAACTAACTTTTTGGAAAACACATCTGGCTTAAATGCCAAAATAAAGGCTTTGGGGGGAAATGAAAAGCCTATTATCAGGATTTAGGTGTGCAATAAAACACAGCTGACACCAGTCCAATCCTTAAAATCCATAGGGATTTATCCCCCTCCCCCTTTAGAGAAGGGATTATGAGAAGGAACGGGGAAGGGGAAGTGTGATGATCCCTGCTTTCCAAATACCAAAATTAAAAAAAGAAAAAAATTACAAAGAAAAAGGGAAAAAGAAAAACCCCCAAACCCCCAAACCACCAAAACAGGGTAGGTGAATGAAACTGAAATATCCAATTGGATTTTACCCAGCCAGATCCATGGCCGTAGTACCTAATTAATTCTTAAGTTATTTCAGATTTCACTATTGCTATGTACTGTCAGTGCTTGTTATTGATTACACTTGGTGGTGAGCAAAGAGAAAAGTGCAAAATCGGTAGAGAAGGAAGGGGAGAGGTACAGGGTTTCCCTGCAATCAACTACAGTGTATACCGGGGGCGGACAGCTGTTGCCCAAAGGAGCCATGAGAAAAAACAGCGGAGTCATTACCAACTTCCCCATCACCCACATTTTCACCCTCAGGCGGCTGCTAATGCTGCTGCCATGGAAAATCATGATGGCAGAGAAAGGGGGTATATAATACGATATAATTATTACTCCGGCTCTGTGGTTAGACCTGATTAATGCCCGGGATCCCAACACCCTCAGCCCTGCAGCGAGTCCTACATTCCCCAAGGGAGCCTTCCCTAGGAATCTGACCCCGTTCAAGATCCTGGGGAGTGCGACTTATCTTCCTGCGAGCATTGCTGAGGCAAAGGTGGCGGGTTCTTCTCCCGGATCCCAGGCAGTGCCCAGGGACCACCTGCCTTCCACCCCCCAGGTCCCACCCCCACCCTTTGCCTTCAGCGGCAGCGACTCACTCGCACCACGGGAGACACAGGATCACTCGGGTTTTCACTCATTTCATCGTGGAAACAATTCCCGCCCGGGTAGAGTAGGCGGGAGAGGGTAAATGGGAAGGACCAGTAGGAAGAGAAGAAAATAGTTGTGTTAATATTAATTACTTCTTGAAAGTATGCCCAGCCCACCCCCCCAAAAAAAACCCTTAAGTTCCCGGATTCCGGACTAGCTCGCTCTCACGTTGAACAGACCATGTTCCCCGAGTTTGGATAGTTTAGGGTGGGGTCATTAGTGTGCTTCCCGAGGGGGCAGGGGATGGCACTGAGGCGGCGGGGGCGGGTGACGGGGAAATCCCCTCCCTGTCCCCGCGGAGACCAGGACTCACTGACCGACTCTCGGGCGGGGTTCGGGCCCTCTAGCCGCAGCCTGCGGGCGGAGCGGTGGCGGCGGCAGAAAAGGAGGCGGCGGCGGGGGCGCTGCTCGCAGCACGGGCAGGAGCCATGTCAAGAGAAAACCACCAGCCAACTGAGCCCCTCCATCCCCGCTGCAGTGCGCACTGTGACCGGGCCGCCCGCGCTGCTGCCGCCGCTCAGCCCCCACCTGGGACCCATAGTCTGGCTCGGCGCCCCGGGCGGCGGCGGAGGGAAGGACGCGGAGGCGGCGGCGGAGGCGAGAGAGAGAGGAGGAGGAGAAACGAGGAGAAAGAGGGGTAGGATTGGTACTGGCGGCGGAGGGGGAGGGGAGGAGGGGAGGGGAGCCCTGCGCTAAGGGGTCTGTCAGCGAAGCAAACCCCCCAAAATAAAGTTATTTCAGTTCAAGCATCTGCTCTCGAGTCTTTCTTCCCCCCACGGTCGGGTTCCGGCTCTCAAGAAGGAAGGTCGAGGAGACCCGGAGGGGCAAATGCCGAAGCGGAGGGTGAGCGTCCGCGGTGGCACAGCCTCGTTCCCACCAACCGCTGGCTGCGGAAACGGCGGCGGCCTCGGGCGCCTCCCGGGTCCGGGGCAGAGTCGTGTTTGGGAAGGGAAGCGAGAACAAACAACTTAAAATGGCAGCGACGGCCGCTGCGTCACACGCCCCTCCGCGGCACCGCCCAGTGCTCTCTGCGGCTGCGCGGCGCGCGGGCCGCCACCATCTGCGCCCAGCGAGGGGGAGGAAAGGCTGGAGGCGGCGAGTGTTTCGTGCCAGTCAGGCAGGGAGGAGAGACGGGCCTGGGGAGAGCGTGTGAAGAGACTTAGAAAAGGGGGAGCCTTAGACACCAGACTTCTTAGTTGAAACTCCCGCCTCAGAAGGCAGTTTGAAGCTAGAGACTCCCCTCTCGGGCAGTATGGAGCGCCCACGGGGCGTGGCCAGGGACAGCTCGTACTCCCACCGCCCGCTCCCGCAGGCTGTCCCAGCTCGGGAGTTGGCTCCTCGCTCCTCCCCGCACCGTCGTCACAAAGCCACGCCCTCCTCGCTCTCAGACTAAGCACCCGGATGGAATCACTCTTCCGGGGTCTGAGCCGGCCCCTCGGATAGGTCTGGCGTGAAGACCGCGCTGAGGCTGCGGGCGGGGAGTTGGCGAAGGCGGGGCGGGGAGTTGGCGAAGGCGGGGCGGGGTGGAGCGGGGGGCGGGGGGGAGGGCGAGAAAGTGCACTTTGGAAGGTCGGGGGAAGCCTTCCGCAGGATCTTGCAGCGACCAGCTGGCAAGTGACCTCCAGTGCCTGCAGTGTAAGCAGGGTGCTGCTGCCGAGAGGGTCTTGCGCTGGTCCCACGTGGCTCTGTCCCCACCTCGCCACGTGCGCTGGCAGGGCGGGCGGGCCGCAAGCTCTGGGGAAGGTCAGAGAGGCCGTTGGAGCGGTTGTGACCGCTGTGACCCGCGCGTTCGTCCCCCGTGTCGGGAGGCGGCTTCTGTTGGGATCCGCCGGGACCTCAGACAGCCCCCTCTGTGGCTCGCCGCCTCAGGGAAATACGGAGAGGGTGCCTCTGCACGTCTGCCGCTCGCTGAATCACACGTCCTGGGCTCGGGTGGCCCGGGAGCCCTGGGGTGCTGATAACGCATGTCGGCGACCAGCAAAGGTCAATACTTGACAGAAGAAAGGCAATGCTCCGCTATGAACTACTCACGGTGGTCAAATTTAGAAGTCTATTGGGCCCTCAAATTACTGCCCTTCACTTGGAAAAATCAAAATAGATTACCTGCAATAACCTTTTTTTTTTTTTCCACCCGTGAGCCAAAAGAATAATTGGGAGCCACCCTTCGATATAAATTCTTGTCCCTAATTGAAGGATGACATTCCTGCGGTTTCCAAATTATGGCTAACCTTGAAAAGATGAAGCTAACATTTTGCTAGTGCCTCCCTGGTCAACTTTTGCAGTCACATCCCGATGATAATTGTAGATTATCACAATTGAAGATGTAGGGTAGTTTTAAACATTTGGTTACCGCCAAAAGATCTTTAAAAAATTAATACTGGTTCATGTCTTTTTTTTCTACGACAAACATTTGTTTCTGTCCTAGCAGATTATAAATTCTTATCAGTAGAAATATATATAGGTTACATTTGCTTGTAAGACCAATATTCAAAAGTAAAAACAAGATGGGATCTCCAGTTACCAGAGGTCCAGGGGCTGCAAGTGGCAAGACCATGTTCTGTTCTCCACAAGTCGGGGGATGGATGCACACGCAGCTAATAAAACTAGAATCTCCATTCCCACAAAACTTGTGGGGACAAAATCTGAAGGGCAAAGCAAAAACCTACCAAGACTCCCATGACAATCCAAGAGTAATCTGCACTCCAGTCTACTGATTGTCCTTGTCATCTCAGTGTTAGAGGATTAACAGATGGAAACTGCAGCAGTATATAAGGAAAATACATATTCTGTATGGATTGATTCTGTTCAAATAATGACATCAGAATTTCATCCCAGGTTTAAAACCAGGACAATACTGCTCTTTGATTTTCTTTCTTTCTTTTTTTTTTTTTTTGTTTTTCTCTTCTTTTTAAGATTTTAGAGAGAGTCCACGAGTGGGAGGGGCAGAGGTAGAGTGAGAAAGAATATCAAGCAGACTCCACACTGACCATAGAGCCTAACATGGGGCTCAATCTCACCACCCTGAGGTCACAACCTGAACAGAAACCAAGAGGCAGCTGGTCAACCAACTTCACCAACCAGGCGCCCCTGATTTTCTTTGAAACTCCAACCTCGTGGCTCTTTTGGTCATAGGCATGATTGTTGCTGCAATGTGCTACTTAAAATGAATGATTCCAAATAAGCTAGGAATCCCATCTCCAAGTCCCAGCCTTTCCTACTTCAGTAGGCATCTCTGATAAATCAATCTTATGGACAATACCTTATGGCTAACCCTTTTACCTTTAGCAAGAGTACTTACAACTCCTACAACTTTTTAATATTGCGAACTATTTAAAATGTTCTTAATGCATAAAAATAAGGATTTTGGCTTTTTTGATAAATATTTTTAATATTTATTCTTACTCAAAGTAGAAGCTCAACTTTACCGCTCAAATGTAGCTCTGCTAGGCTACGTTTGCCCTCCTGGGAATTTTGCATAGCCTGCACCTTGTCCCCAACCGAAGCACAGGCCACCATGTTCTTGACCTCTAAGACAGGCCAGTACTGAGAAGTGGCAGGTCAATGGCTTGAAAAACAAAGGGAGATCATTTTGCTTCCCATACTGTTTTATATTCCAGTAAATATGCTTCGAATACAGATTCCTGTTCAGATACTTCTGACTCTCTGTTGTCAGAGATTTCTAAGGGGTGATGAGAGTCAGAAGGGAACAGAGGGCAACATTTCCTTCTTTAGCCTAACTGCAAAACAGGTCTTCTCTAGGAATGGTTTTTTTTCCCATTCTTCTCAAAATCACCTCCCAAAGAATTCTGCCTGGACATGCTCTTTGGGACCTTTGGGATTAGTGAAAAGTATACTGATTGGGAACACAAAGTTCCTTTTGCTCCTTTGACCTCTGCCCCTGCTCTTCCCTAAGTACAGACAAAATACAGAAACCATAGAGACTGCTTAAAGCTCAGTTTCAAACGTCTTCTGTAAATCCCTAAAGAAAGGGTTGGTGGAAGAGGGGTTAGGGGTTAGTATGTTGCTTGGATTAGTTGGCAGCAGGCACGTGGAGGCTGGGTCAGTGTCATGGCTTTAAAGGCAAGAGATTGCGATGCTACCCCTGTGACGGGTTCTGTCCTTGGGGCAGAGAAGGGCTCCTGGGAGGGCATGCTGAAGGCCGTAGGGATCCATGAGCATGGGAAGCTGGTACTCTCTGCTTCCCCTCCTACTTCTGGCACTTCCTTGGCATCTTGGATTTGTTTCATAATCTCCTCTCTTACCACTTGCTCAGTGGCTGCTGTGACAAACCCTTCTCTCATAACTGGCATCAAAAGTAGCAGTCACTCCATATTCCTTCTCCCACTTCTGCTTCAGTCTTAAACAGTCTGCAAAGGCAGAGCCGACTGCCAGGCTCAGCCCTCTGCCCAGTCCTTGACCGCCAGGAAGCGAGGACAGAGCCAGCGCCCAGCAGTACTGCCTCGACTTACGTCAGCAAAGGCTCTCTCAGAGCTCCCATCTGGGACACAGGAGAAACTGTTTCTATCGTCTGCTCTACTGAGAGGTCTGTAGTTTCTTCATTCACAACTCTGGGTCCACCTGCTCGTACCCACACGACTGCCTTCCCTGCTCTCTTTGCGGTTCTGAAGAAGCCTCGGAAGAACCGCCTTTCAGCTCTCAGTCTTGCCACAGTATCTTCACCCACGTGTATTCCTCTTGACTCATCACCTTCTGCGGGGCCACGGTCCTTCTCTGGGAAGCGACATTTTCCGGTACGAACCCCTTCTGCGTCTGTCTGCCCCTGACGTGGACGACTGGCATGTGGAACTGAAACGTCTTTCTTTCTCCTAGAACTCCGCCATCGTTTGTTCATTTGCATTTCTACAAGCTGGCTCTGAGTCTTGGCTGTGCCCTTTATAGGCTGTGTGACTCTGGACAAGTTTCATAACGTCCCCAAGCCTCGGGTTCCTCTTCAGTCCTCAGTGAGGGGTCTGAGGCTGGCGGGTACGCCACATTCAGATCTGTGGATGTGAATCGAGATCTTGGGTCACGACAGCAGCTGTGCTGGACCTCCTCTCTGGAAAGCTGCTGAGGCCCCAAGTCTGCCCCCCCAACCAACTCCAAAGCCAAAGCCGCTCCTTGGCCCCCCAATCATCACCAGGCGCCACTACCTCCCCCATGACAACAGGCCCCTGGTTCATGCCTCTTGATCTGGCCCTGATTTGGACCCTCCATATGGTCATCTCCATACAAGAGTTTTGTTTTGTTTTTTAAAGATTTTATTTATTTATTTGGCAGACAGAGATCACAAGTAGGCAGAGAGGCAGGCAGAGAGTGAGAGAGAGGAGGAAGCAGGCTCCCTGCTGAGCAGAGAGCCGGATGCGGGGCTCAATCCCGGGACCCTGAGATCGTGACCTGAGCCGAAGGCAGAGGCTTTAACCCACTTGAGCCACCCAGGCACCCCAAGTTTTGGGTTTTTTTTAGTAACAGCTACATTACAAGTATAATGTACACACCATAAACTATCTATTTAAAGTGTACAATGCGGTTGTTTTTAGTATTTTCAGAGTAGTCCAATCATCACCGCAATTTTAGGACATTTTCATCACTCAAACACGGAACCCTGTACCCATCAGCAGGTACTGCCTTTCTTCCTCTCCCTCAGTCTTAGGCAACAGAACATAGGTCTATATTCTGTCCCTGTAGACTGGCTTTCTCCCACATTTCACATAAATGGAACCACACAGTGTGTGTTCTTTTGTGACTGGCACCTAAGCGTAATGGTTCCTGCGTGTTGTGCTGTAGTGTACGTCAGTACTTGGTTCCTCTGTAATGCCCAGTAATAGTCCACGGAATAGTTCGTATTTTTTTATGGAGGTAAACTGGTGTACAACATTATGTAATCAGCTGTACAACACTGTAATTCGATATCTGTGTACACTACAAAGTGATCACCATGAGTCTGGTCTACCCATCACCATACAGCTGAGCCCCTTCACCCATTTCGCCCAGCCCCCAACCCTTTTCCTTTCTGGCAACCACTGCTCTGTTCTCTGTATCTATGAGTTTGTTTTCCTTTTGTTGGTTCCTTTGCTTCACCTATAAGTGAAATCATACAGAATTTGTCTTTCTCCATCTGAGCATTTTACTTAAGTAACACCCTCAAGGTCCACCCATGTCGCTGCAATGGTGGATTACCTCTCTTTTTATAAGGCCGAATCGTATTCTACTGTATCTATACACTACATCTTTTTTCTTTTAATTAATTTATTTGAGAGAGAGAGACAGGGAAAAAGCACACGCAGGGGGACGGGTAGAGGGAAAAGCAGGCTCCCTGCTAAGCATGGGGCTCCATCCCAGGACCCTGAGATCATGACCCAAGCCGAAGGCAGACACTCAGCTGACTGAGCCACCCAGGCATCCCAGACACCACATCCTCTGTGTCCATCCACCTGTGGATGGACGCTTGGGGCTGCCTCCCTAGCTTGGCTACTGCGGACAAAGCTGCCATGAACATAGGATACATATAGCTTTTCTCAGTAGTGCTTTCATATTCTTCAGATAAATCATCTTTCATTTGCCCATTCACCAGCTGATGGATATTTAAGGCTTTTTTCCCCTCTGCTTTTTGGCTCCAAAGAATGATATTGCTGTGAATATTTGTATAAAAGTTTTCGTGGAGACATATGTTTCCAATTCTCTTCAGAAGGAAATGAATTGACTAGCAGTGAAATTACTGGGGCAAATGTTAACTCTATCTTTAACCATTTGAGAAACTGCCAGACCATTTTCCAAAGTGATGGCACCATTTTACATTCCTACCAGCAGTGTACGGGGACTCCAATTTCTCCACATCCTTGTTATTATCCCTCTTTTTGATTCTAGCTACCCTAGGATATGCGAAGTGGTATTTCATGGTGGTTTTGATTTGCCTTTCCCTAAAGATTGAGGATGAGAAGTATCCTTTCATGTGCTCTTGGCCATTTTTCTATTTTCTTTGGAGAAATTTCTTCTTTTTTTAAATTTATTTTTTAATTTAAATTCAATTAATTAACACATAATGTATTATTGGTTTCAGAGGTAGAGGTCAGTGATCTGTCTTACATAACACCCAGTACTCATTCCATCACGTGCCCTCCCTAATGTCCATACCCAGTTACCCCCTCCCAACACCCTGTTCCCCTCCAGCAATCCTCAGTTTGTTTCCTATAACTGACAGTCTCTTATGGTTTGTATCCCTCTCTGGTTTCATCCTGTTTTATTTTTTCCTCTCTTCCCCTTTGATCCTCTATTTTGTTTCTCAAATTCCACATATCAGTGAGATCATATGGTAATTGTCTTTCTCCGACTTATTTTACTTAGCAAAATACCCTCCAGGTTCCATCCACCTCATTGTAAATGGCAAGATTTCATTTTTTTGATGGCTGAGTAATATTCCATTGTTTATATACACCACATCTTTATCTATTCATGTGTCGATGGACATCTGGGCTCTTTCCATAATTTAGCTATTGTTGATAATGCTGCTATGAACGTTGGGTAAATTCCTAGCAGTGCAATTGTTGGGTCATAGGGTAGCTCTTATTTTTAACTTTTTGAGGAATCTCCACACTGTTTTCCAGAGTGGCCGCACCAGCTTGTGTTCCCACCAACAGTGTAGGAGGGTTCCCCTTTCTCCGCATCCTCACCAACATCTGTCCTTTCCTCTATTCAGAGATTTTGCCCATTTTTTTTAATTGGGTTGTCTTTTTATTACCGAGGTACAAGAGTTCGTCATTCTACATACAAGCCCCTTATCAGATACATGATTTCAAGTACGTGCTCCCATTCTGTGGGTTCTGTTTCACTTTCTCGGTGCTGTTCTTTGGAGCACAAAAGTTTTAAAGTTTGACGAAGTCCAATTTATCTACTTATTCTTTTGTTGTTGCTTATGCCTGTGGTGTCTCATCTAAGAAACCACTGAAAAGTTTTTGTGCTGCTAGAATCATGAATCATGAAAACACAGGATGGAGCAGACATCGAGGTAAAAATTGAGGTTTTCCATATCAGCTACTATGAGACACAACTGGAGGTTCTCAGTCACAGCTGAATGACTCCTCTGCCACTGTGTGCTGGGGGTCTGTGTCAGATCTCAGTGAGATGAGCCACGTCATATCAGCAATGTATCCCGGAGGAAGAAAACACTTCTAGCTCAATCTTCTCTATGATTTAGAAGGGCTGTAAACGGGAAGGATAATCAAAGGAAATAAATGTTTAAAAAGCCATGACTGTAATGTTCTGATGAACTTCAGATAAAAGTCAAGAACTCAGTTAAAATTTAGCTTCGTTAATGATGGAAAAACCACTCAATCATGTTAGAAATGGCTTCTTTGAGTCAGACTGCTTCAAAGACTGGGATTTGTGGGATGATGACAGTGGCAACTTGATTAAAAATATCTTCTTCATTTTCCCCATGGAGGGTTTGCATTGAACGGTTAGATATACTGTGTAACATTTTTTTAGTTGAAAAGTAGGTACCACCGCAGGTTACATTTTGAATAAGACCCCAGTTTATGGAGATTATGTGCTGGCCTCCTCCCAGCATCCAGAGTGCTCCAAGGCTAACCTCTTGACCTCTAGGCAAGGGTCACCTCCTGGGCTCATTCCAAGTCAAGAAGTGATTACTCAAGTGTATGCTTATGTAGCCTACATACAGGACAATGAAGAATTTAACAGCTGGTCTTCACTCTTCTGAAAAGAACCAGAGGATTTACCCTTAAAATACACGTTGTCTACACGCACCTTCCTTTGTCTTAGAAAAAGATTTGGTTTTCTCAACATCTCCCCTCGTATTTACAACCAGCAAGCATGCTGGATTTCTCAAGACTTCTCAGATATTTTGTCCCTTCATTAGTGCTATTAAGTTTATGAGACACGGTCTTGACTTTTGTTCATCTTTATGATACAAAGATTATTAAGCACAATACAGGACAAGTTTATGCTTAAACGAGGCAGGCCTGGAGAACTATCTCTGATACTCCAAGGTGTGATCCTAGAAGCAGCAGCACCAGCGACCTGGTGTCCCAATTTCAACCGTACGGGTTTATCACTTAAAACAACTACGATAATATGGACTAACAAAACCGCACAGTCCAACAGGGCTTAGTCGCGGCGAACCCTCTAGCACATACAGCCTTCCCATCCACAACAGAGTCATGAGGTTACTAAACAAAAATGATATAAAAAGGAAAAAGAGACTATGTTTTGAGGCCTTTGCTGGGGTGGGGGTGTGGGAGCAGGAAGTCTTTTAATGTCTCCTCTAGTCTGAGCCTAATTTCCCCAAAGGCCGAGCTGTGGAGCTCAGTGCGGGTTTGCAGGCTGGGAGTGCATTGTTTGTTTCCTGAAGGCCAGAGCAAGACCGAGGCTTGGAAAACGAGATTAGGCCAGGTTACCAGCGTTGGTGCCAAATTTGGACCGTGGTTGAGAATCCAAGGAATATGCATGTGAGTACTCACACTACACCACAGATTTTCTTTATTTTTTACCCTTTTGTCTTTCCCCCTCCCTTTCTCTCTAGCTTTTGTTTTTTATTTTCTACTTCTCGTGCTTTATGCCTACCAGTATTACCCAAAGATACTACTTAGCTCCCCTTGTTTATATGTTGGCTTAAAAATGTGCAAACTGATATCCAAACAAATCTGCTGATACCATTTGAGAAGGAATTTATTTAGTTTTCCTTTAACCCTTATTCCTACTGATTTTTGCCCCTTTAACTCGTAAATGGATCTCAGAGATGTTTCTGGATTCCATATGTCACGCCTACAATTCCAGGTGTTACTATGAACTATTCCGTTTAGAGCATATGTAAAGTTATAGTAGTTCACTGGGAAAATGTGGCTTCTGACACTTCTGCATCATCACCTTAGAAATAAAATGGTAAAATACTATGAAGAGTTTGTTCCATTTATCCCACTCTATTCTTACATACGAAGAACTTAAGGCAAATCTGAGCAGTTACCATGTCAAGAAATACCGTAGTTTTAGGAGTTGTTTTTTTTTTTAGAGTTTACTTATTTATCTGGCAGAGAGAGAGATCACAAGTAGGCAGAGAGGCAGGAAGAGAGAGAGAGGGAAGCAAGCCCCCAGCTGAGCAGAGAGCCCAATTCGGGGCTCGATCACAGGACCCTGAGATCATGCATGACCTGAGCCAAAGGCAGAGGCTTAACCCACTGAGCTACCCAGGTGCCCCTAGGAGTTCTTTTTCCTTCCTTCTCAGAATACATTTCACCTTCTATTCCACAAAGATCAGGTGTTGAGAAGGAAATGGAAAAGACATATACATGTATAATTGTTTCTTCCACAGGTAAGGGAAACTTATCTGTATTCACACAAGCAGACCCTAATTATGGAAGTCCACAAATTCTTTGTCCAGTAATAAAATAATAAATAATGCGTGCGTGTGTGTGTGTGTGTGTAAAATTCCACATGCAAATATATACCATGTATAAGTATGGAGGACTAGTACCCTTTTTCATTTGAACAGCACATTCCTGATCTGTTTCTGCATAACAAATCACCCCCAAACTTCATGGTTTAAAACAACAAACATTTATGGTCTTATAATTTCTGTGAGTCAGGAATTCAGGAGTAGCTTCATTGGGTGACCTGGGCTCAGGATCACACTTGAGGTTGCTGTCAAGACACTGGCCAAGGCTGCAATCATCTGAGGGCTTGACTCATGAACTGTTGGCAGGAGACTCAGGTTCTCACCATTTGGGGTTCTCCACAGGACTTCTTGAGTGCCCTCAGGACATGGGAGTGGCTTGTCCCAGAGTGAGTCTACTCAGGGAGAGAGAGATGGAAGCCACACTATCTTTTATGACCCAGACTTGGAAGTCACCCTCCATGACTCCCACATCACTTCCATAAGCAGCTCTATTGGGTGGGAAGGAAGTACACATGAATACCCTTGTGTTCAGAGTTGGGGATCACTGGTGCCATCTTGGAAGCTGGCTAGTATCAATACCTTTTGTGTTGTGTACGAAACATACGAGGGAACTTATCAAAGACCTCCAGTTCTACATAGTTAGGATAGACTAGGCCAGAGGTCAAAACACTTTTTCTTAAAGAGCAGGAGTAACTATTTGCAGCTGGCAGGCTGTATGGTCTCATAATTAGACAATTCAGGGCAGCATGAAAGCACCCAGAGACAAGACATAAGCAAATACACATGTCTGGGTTCCAATCAAATCTCACCAAAACAGGCAGCAGGCCCACAGGCAGGAGTTTACTGACCCTGAACAGCAATAATTTATACTCTGTGGCTTAAACCACAAAGGTCTATCAGTCACACTATTTCCAAAACAGGTCTGTAGGGAGACTGTTCATTATGGACTTTGAGGAATTCAGAATTATGGAATACCACATGCTTCCACAGCCACAGAAGTAGAAAACAGAAATATGGCGAATCCCTCACAGGCTTTGAAGTCTTCCACCTGAAAGTGACATCACTCCCATTCCCATTTCTTTGGTTAAAGCAAGTCACACGGCTCCCCCTAACTTCCCTGGATCAAGGCCGTGTGACCGCACCATGTGCCCCGCGGAGAGGGAAGCAGATATATTTGGTGAACGGCAGTAGTTGCTATCAGAAACTTGTTCTTTGATTCTTTCTTTCTTTTTTTTCTTTCTTTCTTTCCTTCCTTCCTTCCTTTCCTTTTTTTAAAGTTTTATTTATTTGAGAGAGAGAGTGAGTTTGCAGGTTGGGGGCGGGGCGGGGGGAGCTGGGGGAGGGGGAGAAAGAGAGAAACCCAAGCAGACTCCTGCTGAGCACAGAGTCCAAAACGGGGCTCAATGCCACAGCCCTGAGATCACAACCTGAGCCGAAACCAAGAGTTGGACGCTCAACCAACTCCGCCACCCAGGCGCCCCCAGAATCAAATTATTGCTTTATTATTTGTTCTTGTTCTACCACTAGACCTCTTTCCTTTTCACTTGAAGATGACACTGTTAGCAATATTATGGAAATTTTAAAACTATAAAGTCTATTTTAAAATCACATTTTGCTATTTTGCTTTTCCCAAACCACTCTTAGGTTTGGGAAACTGCTTCAATTCTAGTGGATCTGTCTTTTGCCATGGATTTCAGCAGACATTTATGTTTTATAACTTAAATTTTTTTCCTTAGTGGAGAAAAATCAGTATTTCTTTTGCCTGAAATGGATCATCCTTAATTCAGCTTTCAATTAAAATATGTGTTTTACAGTTTTCAGCAGAAAGAAATATAAGCTATTAGGTAATTTCTTTCTTGCAAATAGCAGGGAAGTTAACCACTTACAAATACTTACTGAATACCTATTATATATGCATACTGTTCTATGTGTTTTGAAGGACAGAAAAAAATAAATTCTTGTCCCCAAAGACTTTTTTTTTAAAGATTTTATTTATTTATTTGACAATCAGAGATCACAAGTAGGCAGAGAGGCAGGCAGAGACAGAGAGGAGGAAGCAGGCTCCCTGCTTGAGCAGAGAGCCCGATGCGGGCCTCGATCCCAGGACCCTGGGATCATGACCTGAGCCGAAGGCAGAGGCTTAACCCACTGAGCCACCCAGGCGCCCCCCCCAAGACTTTTTAATAGTTACCAACATAATAATAAACATTTGACATGAGAGTGTGTAATACTGGACTGTATAAGAGCTGAATTGTGAACAACAGGCATTTCATGGACAATAGTACAAGATAAAAGGGAGGCAAATGAAAGATACATTAAATAGATGGGATTATGGACGAATATGTTCAAGTTCACTTCAAAAGATGGGAAGAATTTCACTAGGTGAAGATGGGAGAGAAAGGGAGAGAAGAAGGAAGTTTCTGGATAAAGGAACACATTGGGGGCGCCTGGGTGGCTCAGTGGGTTAAGCGTCTGCCTTCAGATCAGGTAATGATCTCAGGGTCCTGGGATCAAGCCCTGCATTGGGCTCTCTGCTCAGCGGGGAGCCTGCTTCCCTTCTTCCCTCTCTGCCTGCCTCTCTGCCTACTTGTGATCTCTGTCTATCAAATAAATAAAATCTTTTAAAAAAAGAATAAAGGAACACATTAAGCGAAGGCATGAAAGTGGATGTGCGTCTGGCATAGCCATGGGAGAGTAAAGATATCCATCCAAATCCAATGAATGATGCCAACTTAGAAAGAGCAGGAAATAATTTAGTCAACACGGAATGAAGCGTTAGTTCTAAAGGCAGCCATTTGTCTCCCCTCCCTTACAATACACAATTAAAAAGAATAGCAAATAATTTTTTTAATGAAAAAAGCCATAACAGCTATAAGAAATGAGAAAAGGGCAATCAGGAGACAATAGCTTTTATATAATACTGATGGACTGATGTGGGGGGGTGAGCATAGCAGCCCAGCAGAACCCTCTCTGGCTCCCCACTTTTTTCACTATAACAGGAAGCATCCCTGTGTAGCAAACTCTGCTCATGATCACGGAACTTCCTGTCAGGCTCTTCTGCTTTCTGGGTAATTAGCTAGCAGGAAAACAGCTCTATATGCCATAGTACAGGAAACACATCTAAAAAAAATCAGCTTATTTTCTCTTTTTTTAAAATAAAAAACACCCCCACAGCACTGGGCACAGGAGGGAAATCAGCTACATAAAAAAGAAACAAAACAACACAGAAGAGCAAAAGTGAAGGCTGACCTCACAGCGACCAATTTGAGAACTGAAAAATAATTTTCCAAACCTCTAATTAATATTTTTATTATATAAGATTTTTATTTTTATTTTTTTTATTTTTTTATTTTTAAATAAAATATTTTTTTAATAATTTTTAATTTTTAATTTTTTTATTAATATTAAATATTAATATATTAAAATAATTAATATAATTAATTATTTATATAATTATATTATATATTATTATATATTAAATATTATTTATTTTATTAATATATTATTATATTATATAATATATATATTTATATATATATTATATATATATAAATAAAAAATATATATAAATAAAATTAATATATTAAATATTATTATATAAAATATAATAATAATTAATATAAATAATTATAATAAATAAAAAATAATTAAAATAATTAATATTTTAATTTAATAAAATAATTTTTAAAAATAAATAAATTATTTTATTTTTAAATAAAATATTATATTTTTATTTTTAAATAAAAAAATATTTATTTTATTTTTATTATATAAGATACAATACCTAAAGTAAAAACAAGATGCCCTAAATAAGGAACAATTAGGGGACAAGAAAGAGTACTTGAAAATTAAAAATTGGCTTGCCAAACTTTAATTTTTTCTAGAAAGGTGGAAATACAACATGAGGAAAAAAAGAGAGAGACAAGTAAAAAAAATTAAAAAAAAAAATATATATATATAAGAACTGGAGGTCTGATCGAGGTCCCCAACACAACCAATACATGTTTCAGAAAGAGAGCCTGGAGAAAATGCAAGGATAGAAGTTATTATAGAAATCACTGAAGAAAATCTACCAAAGCTAAGATACCATGAATCTTCAGATTGAAAGGGGATACTGAAAGATTGGCAGGATAATATTAGAAGTACTAAGGAAAAAAAGAAGATCCAGAGAGCACTGAAAGAGGGAAGAAATTGGTCACCTTCAAAGGAATAAAAAGCAGACCAGTAACAGGCTATCTGCAATTATTAGATACCAGAAAACACTAAAAAAAATTTTGAGATGTATTGAAACAACTGGATATCCATACAGACGAAAAAGAAGAAACCTGAGCCCTGCCGCAAACCATACATGTAAACTGGAATGAATTCTTAACTAAACATAATAACTACAACAAAAAGATGGATGAAAACATGGGAGAATATATATCTTCATGACTTGGGGATAGGAAGGACACTGAAAGCAAAAGCTGTAAAAGCACGAATTGATAAATTCATCAGTTTTAAAACTTCTGCTCATCAAAAGACATTGTTAAGAAAATGAGTAGTCAAATCACAGATTGGGAAAAAAAATTTCCAAAACATACTTGACCAAGTTCTAAAATCCATAATATATAAAGAACCCTGCAAGAAAAAATAAAAGAAGTGCGCCAGGTGGCTCAGTGGGTTAAAGCCTCTGCCTTCGGCTCAGGTCATGATCCCAGGGTTCTAGGATCGAGCCCTGAGTTGGGCTCTCTGCTCAGTGGGGGGCCTGCTTCCTCCTCTCTCTCTGCCTGCCTCTCTGCCCACTTGTGATCTCTGTCTGTCAAATAAATAAATAAAATATTTTTAAGAAAAAGAAAGAAAGAAAGAAAAAGAGACCTACAATTCAAAAAAGATAATACATGTTTTCATTTTTTATTTATCTTTAAAGATTTTATTTATTAATTTATTTAGTGTGTGTGTGTGTGTGAGAGAGAGAGAGAGAGAGAGAGAGAGATATTGGGGGGGAAGAGCAGAGGGAGAGGAAGGGGAAAAGAATCTCAAGCAGACTCTGCAGGGCTCAAATTTACAATCCTGATATCATGACCATGACTTGAGCCAAAACCAAGAGTCTGATGCCACCCAGGTGCCTCAGATAATCCACATTTTTAAATGAGTGAAAGATTTAATTAGATACTACCTAAAGGTAAATACATGCATCACACATGAAAAACTGCTCAAAATGGTTAGAAATTAGAAATTAAAAACTAAAATCAAAATGAAATACTCAATATGGCTGAAATTGGGAAGACGGACAACAAATGTTGGCAAGGGTTGTGGAGCTACCGAAACTCTCATACTTTGCTGGCAGAGCTATAAAATAGGAAGACTATTTTGGCAGAAGACCTGAAGGTCCTCATAAAATGAAACCACTCTGACTTTACAAGTCCATTCCTAGTGATCTGTCCAAGAAAAATGGGAACTATGCCTGCCAAAAGATGTGTGCAAGAATGTGTGTAGCAGCTTTATTCACAATAGCTGAAAACTGGAAACAGTCCCCATGTGTCTATTAGTAGAAAAATGGATAAACGGTTGTGCATTCATATAGTGGGATGGATAGAGACTACAACATGGATGAGTATCAAAAACATGATGCTGAATGAAAGAATCCTTGCACAAAAGTGTGACTACTGTATGAGTCCATCTACATGAAAGCATAGTGAATCCATGTTGAAAAAAATCAGAACAATGGTTACCTCTACAGGGCCAGGGGGGCAGGTGCATTGATTTACTGGGAAGGGACAGGAGGGAAGTTGTAATGTTCTGCACCTTGATATGGGTTTGTCAAAACTCAATGAATGGTACACTTCAAATTTTTGCATTTTGTGGTCTATAAATTTTAGCCCAAATGAAAAAAATTGTAAACAAATATCAAACTCTAGGTAATCATATGCATGCATGCTGAAGGGTCTGGGAGTCAAGGGGAGGGACGTCTGTGACTTATTTTGAAATTATGACAAAATAAGATGGACAACAGATAAACAGATGGATAAAAGGATATTTAATAAAGCAAATACAATGTCAATGGTAGAATCTCGGTGATTAGATATATGGGTGTTCGATATAAAAGAAAACAATGAAATATTACTTTCAAACTTTTGGAAGAAAATTATAAACCTAGAATTTTATGTACAGGTGAACTATCAATCAAGCTATTCATAAAGCTATTCTCCTCCGCTTTGCAAGGAATCCTGTGTTTTTTGGTGCCTACCCAGAATCTCTTAGGACACTATCCCTTCCTCATCCATGGGGTAGGGTCATCCTACCTCTCAGCTTTAGGGGTGGGCAGGTGAGCCAGGTTTGGCCAAGTAAGCTAACTTCATGCCCTGGGCCACAGTGATTGTTCAGACATGAACCCAGCAAGGTTTCTTAAGAGACTTCCTCGGGTATTTTATTGGAACTGTCAGTGAAGTAGCTTTATTTCTGCGAGGATCACAGCCTGTGAAGAAGACATGAATGTGGAGAGGTGCTGGAACTTATCCTTGCCAGCATGAGATGTGAGCTTGCTTGAGCATGAAGCTGGTCTAGAAGGAAACAAAGGCGAAGCATGGAGAGGAAGAAACAAGGCGGTGATGACTGTGTTTGACGTCCTGGATTCATTTTGGATCAAAATTCTCTCTTTCCTTAAATCACAGTGCAGAAAATATCTTTTATTTATTTATTTATTTATTTATAGATGTTATTTAAATTCAAATTAGTTAACATATAGTGTATTATTAGTTTTTCAGAGGTAGAATTTAGTGATTCATCAGTTGCATAGAACACCCATGCTCATTCTATCAAGTGTCCTCCTCAATGCCCGTCACCCAGTCACCCCATCCCCCACCCACCACCCCTCCGGCAACCCTCAGTCTAGTTCCCTACAGTTAAGAATCTCTTATGGTTTGCCTCCTTTTGTATTTTTATCTTAACTTATTTTTTCTTCCCTTCCCTTAGGTTCATCTGCTTTGTTTCTTAAATTCCACATATGAGGGAGATCATATGGTATTTGCCTTTTTCTGACTGACTTATTTCACTTAGCATTATACTCTAGCTCCATCCATGTTGTTGCAAATGGCAAGATTTCACTCTTTTTGGTAGCTGAGTAATAGTCCATTGTGTGTGTGCATGTGTGTGCGTGTGTGCACAGTATATATATAATCTATGTATATTACATCTTCCTTATCCATTCATCAGTCAATGGACACCTGGGCTCTTCCCATATTTTGGTTACTGTGTATTTTTTTAAAAATATCTATTTGCTTTGGAGAGAGAGCACACATGCATGAGCAGGGAGAGGGGCAGAGGGAGAGAATCTCAAGCAGACTCCTCACTGAGCACAGAGCCCAAGGCGGGGCTGATTCCACCACCCATGAAATCATGACCTGAACCAAAACCAAGAAACATCCAAATGACTGAGCCATCCAGGAGCTCCAAAAATATTAATAATATAGTGGGAAAATAATATTTTCCCCTTGTCGTGAGTTGAACAGTACCCCAGTAAAATTCACGTCCACATGGAACCTCAAAATGTGACAGTATTTGGGCATGGGGTCTTGGCAGATAGAACTAGTTAAGGACCTGGAGATGAAGACATCTTGGATTTAGATGGTCCTTCTATGAAGAGGAGAGGACACACACAGAGTCACAGGGAAGAAGGCCATGTGAAGAGGGAGGCAGGAACTAGGGCATTGAAGCTGCAAGACAAGGAATGCCAGGACTGCCGGAGCCACTGGAGGCTACATAGAAGGAAGGATTCTTCCCAGAGCCCAGACAGAGCATGGCCCTGCCCATGCTGTGACTTCAGGCTTCCAGAACTGTAGGAAAATAAACTTATGTTGCTTTAAACCACCTACTCTGTTATCACCAAGAAACAAACATACCTCTCAACAAGGAAAAAAAATTAGAAACGCTAAGAGCAAAATGTCCAAATGTGAAGCAAACTAAAATGTGGCAAGATTTTTGAGCAATCGGTACAATGAAAGAAAAGAGGATATATTTGTGCAGACGTTAAGAGCATAATGTTTTGGGGGCACCTGGGTGGCTCAGTCGTTAAGCGTCTGCCTTCAGCTCAGGTCATGATCCAGTGTCCTGGGGTCAAGCCCTGCATCAGGCTCCCTGCTCAGCGGGAAGCCTGCTTCTCCCTCTCCCAATTCCTCCTGCTTGTGTTCCCTCTCTCGCTGTGTCAAATAAATAAAATCTTTAAAAAAAAAAAAAAAGAGCACAGTATTTTGAATGGTCCAGGGATGGTTAATAATGGATCTTAGGGAGAAAAATCCACTCCTGGCACAATATTTGGCTCTATCGTGGACAATATTTACATAGTCATAATTTATATTGTAAGGCCTGTGTATCGACATCACACTTTCAGAATAAACCCATAAACATGTAGCTCTTAAAGACTGTCACACACAGATTATAAATGCCATCATCCTTGACAATGTGAAGCTAAAGATCTACCTGATGGAAACTGTCGGTGGAGTGTGTGACTTTTGATCCCAGGGCCATGAGTTTGAGCCCCGTGTTGGTATAGAGTTTACTTAAAAACAATAAATAAATTATAAAATTACTATCATTTAAAAAAATTTCTTCTTTTTTTTTTTTAAAGTCGACTCCATGCCCAGTGTGGAGCCCACTGCAGGGCCTAAACTTATGACCCCAAGATCAAGCCCCGAACTGAGATCAAGAGTCAGACGCCCAACCAACGGAACCACCCAGGAGCCCCCAAAGAATTCTTTAAACAAAAGTGAAAAAGCGGAAGGAGAAAGAGAAATGGAAGAGCAAGGGGACTAGTAATCTCATTTTACTTTGTAAGGAATTAAGAAATACTCCCAAATGTTGATAGCAAGCAAAAAAGTTCAGGCCTAAAAATAATTTGTAGCTATCAAAAACTGGGAGGCAGAATGAGGCGAGGTGATATGGGGGCAGTGTTTCTGAGCCTAACTCTTATGTTTCATAAAGAGCAGGATATCTAAATGTATGATAAATGAATACATACATGCCGCTTAAAAATACTTGTATAATATTATTATTTAGAATTATGGAGTACCCAGCAAGGCAAGGAAAAAGAGAGGTGGTGGAGAGTGATCTGACTCTTGATTTCGGCTCAGGTCGTGATCTTGGGATCCTGAGACCAAGCCATCAAGCCCCACGTCGGGCTCCACACTCAGTGGGGAGTCTGCTTGGGGATGCTTCTCTCTCCCCTTCTTCCTCTGCCCTTCCCCCTGCTCGTGTGCTCTCTCTAGAATAAATAAATGAGTCTCTTTTTAAAAATGCGAAAGCAAAGATGAGGTAGATCCGATTATAGATGGCCTTACAAAGACTAGGCAAGGAAATTTATACTAGATTTATGCCTGATGACAGCACTGTGACTGTTAGCAAAGAGATGGGCATATCATTTCATAGAAAAAGCCCATTAGACCAAACGTCTGGGTAGAAGATGATAGAGGTCAGTACAGAGGACAGTAATGGTTTTTGGCCTGGGGGCCTATAATGGTTGGGATGGCCGCCCCCATGTCTATGTTAAAGTCCTCCCTCCAGTACTCCAGATTGTGCCTGCATTTGGAGGAAAGGCCCTTTAAGGCACAATTAAGGTGAACTAAGGTCACCGGGGTGGGCTCTAATCCAGTGTGAGTGGTGTCCTTCTATGAGCAGGGAGAGCACCAGCATGTGAGTGGACACAGCAAGAAGGCAGCCATCTGCACACCAAGGAGAGGTCTCAGGAGAAACCAAACCTGCCAGCACCTTGATCTTGGATTTCCAGCCCCCAGAACTGTAAGGAAGTACATTTCTGTCCTTTAAGCTACTTTCATCCTCTGTTGTTTCGTGGGTTTTTGCTACGGAAGCCCTGTCAAACTAATACAGAGACTAAGAAAATGGCCTTGCCATGACCTAAGGCAGGACGATGGGAAGGAGGAGTGAGTTTGGGAAGAGAGATACCGTCAAATTATAGTACAAGTGAGCTCACCACGAGTTTGCCCAGAGTAAGCAGCGAGGGGCTAAGGCCCAAGTGAGCAAGGCCACAGGCCTTCCTGGCACAGAGGTAACAGCTGTAGGAAAGATGGGATTTGGGAGTGAAAGAGCAAAGAGAGGCTGGGGCCCCCGGGCTGCAGAAAGGGAGTATCCAGTAGAGGGAGGGCAAAGCGGGGAGAAGCCATACAAAGAGAAGGAACGGCAAGCTAGCAGGATGGAAGCCAAGAACAGAGCATTTGAGGTAGGAAAAAAAAAAAACTTTTTTTTTTTTTTTTTTTAATGCACCAGAGAGGTCAAGAGATTGAGAAACCAGAAAAGAATAATGGATTTAGCTAAAAAGAAGTCATTGTCGACCTTTAAGAGAACAGTTTCAGTGTAGCTGTGGGGAAGGAAACCGGATTGCCAAGTATGCAGTGGGTTGAGGCTACCGACAGAGAGGGAGGCAAGAGGCCTTGAGGTCAGAGAGGCCCGGGGTGGGGGGTTTGGGGGGGGACAGCACGGTGGGAGTGATGGGGGACTATCCAAGGACCCCTTGCGGCTAAACAGGGAAGGAACCAACGGGGTGGGAAAAAGAGAGGAAGAAGGGAAATCCTCCAAGGTGGTGTAGGAAGGGTGGGCACAGAAGGAAGGAATGTATTTTAGAAAGGAGAGAGGGTGAATCTCCCAGGGAGCTAGGAGGGGAGAAGGTGTGGAGATCTTGGGAACTAGGGGTCAGGATAATTGCGGGAGCTTGAGACTGATTAGGAAGTCAAGAACTGTGAGGGTCAGGGAGGGAGGAGGGGTCTGGGGGAAGGAAAGAAAGTCTGTTAGATTATGAATTTAATAGAAGTCAGTAAGAAATCAGTAAGAGACCTCTAGCCGTTAACACCCCGTGACTTCGGAGCTTACGCACTTCTAAGAGTCAAGAATTCTCGGCCGTCCGGAGCAGTTTACGTAATCTTCCTGTGACCTCAAGGAGCTCCTTCCTGAATCATTTTCTGTGACTGCACTGCCATTTCCAGTGTTCTGGAATTCCATTCCACAAGCAGAGGGCCATTTATATACTCCAACGCCTGGCAGAGGCTCTGCTGGGAAGATTTTTAGTACAAAATCAACTACCCTCTGCTCCAAGTGAAGGATCTAAGTGGTCTGCAAAAAGGCAACCAGCTAAAAGCTTTGCAGAGGAATATTCTGCTAAGCAACGTTAACAGAGACCTCTGTGCATGGCAGGCGCAGAAAGAGATGAGCGTTGGAAGTGCAGCCATGAGTCACTGCAGCTTGGCGGCTGGCAGGCCCTCAACGGCTCAACGGTGGCCTCAGCACGTGGGCTCCTTCCTTCTGCTCTGCCAGTCCTCATTCTGGCTGATTCATGAACTCAAAATGGCTCCTGTGGCGCCCAACCTCTCAGCTACGTTCAAAGGGAGAAAACAGTTGGTGTAAAAGCCTTTGTCCTCCTGGCGCTCCTCTCATCAGGGGAAAAAATATTATTTCCCAGTAGCCCTGCAGCGGCTGTGCCCTCAGATCTCACTGGCCATGCAGACAGACCACAGGCCTGGCTACTCTTAGAGTAAGGGAGGCTGACAAAGGCCTGGCCACTAGTGACTTATCCCAAGGGGTGGGTATACCCCCCCCACGAAAGCAGGGGTGTAGGTAACTGTCTGTCACAGAGAATCTAACCCATACACATAAACGGTTGGTCTTGATTCTGCATCAGATTTTGTATATGTTTTCTGGGGTTTTGGGTGTTTTTGTTTGTTTGTTTGTTTGTTTGTTTTATAACTTTTTAAATCTTTCACCCCATGGACTTTATTTTCTTGCATGGATGTGAGTGTAGTGTAGGTGGGTGTTTTTCCTAATAAAGTATGAGGAAATACCCATCTGTATTTTTGTTCTAGTCATTACTTTTATAAATATGAATACATAATTTACAAACACTTACATACATGCGTATTTACATACATTACATGTACTCCTCCGTTTCTTTTTTTTTTTTAAGATTTTATTTATTTGAGGGGTGCCTGGGTGGCTCAGTGGGTTAAGCCTCTGCCTTCAGCTCAGGTCATGATCCCAGGGTTCTGGGATCGAGCTCCGCATTGTGCTCTCTGCTCAACAGGGAGCCTGCTTCCCCTCTCTCTCTGCCTGCCTCTCTGCCTACTTGTGATGTCTGTCTGTCAGATAAGTAAAATCTTAAAAAAAAAAGATTTTATTTATTTGAGAGAAAGAGAGATGACAAGAAAGAACATGATCAGGGGCAGAGGCAGAGGGAGAGAGAGAGGCCGGCGCCCTGCAGAGCAAGGAGACCAATGCGGGGCTCGATCCCAGGACCGTGGGATCATGACCTGAGCTGAAGGCAGAGGCTTAACCCACTGAGCCACCTAGGTGCCCCTCCTCTGTTCCTTAAGACAGGACGAATGACTCCTTACTAGTGAAATTAGTATATTAACACGACTTCCCTCCTTCTGCTCTTTTTAGTATTTATCTTTATATATATTTTTTAATTTATTTATTTGTTAGAGAGAGAGGGAGAGCAAGCAAGCGAGCACAGGCAGACAGAGTGGCAGGCAGAGGCAGAGGGAGAAGCAGGCTCCCTGCCGAGCAAGGAGCCCGATGTGGGACTCGATCCCAGGATGCTGGGATCATGACCTGAGCGGAAGGCAGCCGCTCAACCAACTGAGCCACTCAGGTGTCCCTATCTTTATATTTTTTAAATATACTTATTCTATAATACTTGATTTGTCATTTGTTTTAAATGATCTCTTGTTATCACTGGCTATTAAGAATGATTGAATCAGCACAACTTAAATGACCTTTCTCTTTCTGTCACTTTTACTCTCCCTAGAATTGTTCACTACATACCTTCTGTCTAGTCAAATGGGAATTGGAATCTAGGCACTTGGAACTTCCAGTGACGTACAAGGGAGATTTTCTTGCCTGGGAGATTGGTAAGAAGATGGCTTTTCACTTTGATACAGAACTAGATACGTGGCCTAGTCGTGAAGGAAGGACTGGCCTCTGGCTCAAGGTTATCCTGCTAACATCTAACAGTAGTGCGTGGGACTAAATACTAAGGAAAGTCTAGTAGCAGAGTCTAATATCCAGCATCTAGCATTCAGCATCCATCAAAGGACTTCGTCTGTATGAACGTGCAGTTGCCCTCAGATCTGTGTTTTTAAGTAGGCTCCACACTCAGTGTGGAGCCCAACACGGGGCTTGAACTCACCACCCTGTGATCGAGACCGGGGCTGAGATCAAGAGTCAAATGCTCAACCAACTGAGCCATCCAGGCACTCCTCAGGTCTGTGTTTTTAAACACAGACTTCCTTCTGAATATCTCTAGTAGTTTGGGACCTCAGGTTGTCAGACCCCAGAGAGCTATGTAAAATGGGGCAGTCCCTTTGCCCTAAGATTAGATCTTGGGTTTGGATCTTGTTCATGCAGCTTCTTCAAACTTTGACCTTCTAGACTTGCCTAGACCATTCATACCTCATGTCTCCTCTTCCTCAGTTGACTTCCTAACATGGGATCTCCTTTCCGTCACATCACCAGGACCTGCCTAGCCTCTTTGGCCATATATTAGCCCTTCTAGTACTTGACCTCTTACCTTCCTGCCTGTTCGTGTCTACCAGCCCCCTCCTGGATAGCCACCCTCTCTGTCCTCTCCTCACTGGACCAATCCTGCCCCATTGCTGCTTCAATCCCACATACACACTTCATTGGAAAGTCAAAAAATGGGAACACTGCTCTGAAAACCAAGGAGGAAGTGTGTGTGCATGGGGGAAGTTGTCTACATCTAACGGACACACTTTTTCTTGAAAGGCACAGAGAGTAAATAGTTGAGACTTTGCAAGCCATCCGGTCTCTGTCAGAGGCACTCAGTTCTGCTTTGCAGGAGGAAAGCGGCCATCCTGCTATGGTAACTCCAATAAAACTTCATTTACAGATGCTGAGGTTTGAATTTCATTTTGTGTGTCATGAAATATTGTCCTTTGGTCATTTTTTCTTCCATTATTTAAAAAAGGTTTAAAAAACTGTAAAAACCATTCTGAACTCATGGACTATTAAAAAAAAAAAAAAAGACAACAGGCCAGACGTGGCCCACAGGCCATTCTTTGCCACTGTCTGGTCTATGAGGCTGAATGTCAAACATGGAGCTGGGACCAATGAGAATCCCAACGGACACAGGTTCTGTGGTTCTGTTTATTTAATGAGAAGCATGTGATACCCTCAAAGAGCTCTATCTACAGAATTATGTATTGAAAGAGTCCTGTATCTCAATGGGATCTTACCACTGCCCCAAGTTCAGTAATATCTAAACACCGGAAAATGGAAAAAGAAGGAACACGTGGACATCCAATTCCCCACAGTTCTTTGTTTTTCTTTCCAAATTAACCAGAAACACAGAAGAAACTGGCAGATAACAGCCTTCTTTTGTTCAAATGGCCTCATCTAGCTTATTTTATCATGAAGACAGTATTTCTGGTGTCCTAAGTCCCCCAAATCTTAGAAAACTGTTCTTAGTCTGTGTTTGATTTGTTCCTTGCTAGTTTAGAATCAAAAACTGAGCTGAATATCTTAACATGGATTTTACTTGGAAAATGTCAAATCTTTAATTAACAAGCGTTTTTAAGGTATAATTTTCATGATTATAGTAATCACTGGGATCATATCGAGTAGATCATTAGCCATACATTCATTGTTTTACTCAACATCACACATCAGGCTTTTTTTTTAAAAATAAACTTATTTTAGTATACTTTTATAGTTACAAAAAGTCACAAAGATTACAGAATTCCTACTAATTCTCATCCACTTTCCCCCAATGTTAACACTTCACATTACTGCACTACAGCTGCCAACATGAGAAACCAACACTGGTATATTATCATTAACTAAACTCTGGGCTTCTTTTCAGACTTCACCTGTGATAGACTTTTTTTTTTTTTAAGATTTTATTTATTTATTTGTCAGAGAGAGAGAGTACAAGCAGGGGAGTGTCAGGCAGAGGGAGAAGCAGCCTCCCCAGCAAGCACAGGGCCCAATGTGAGAATGGATCCCAGGACTCTGGGATCATGACCTCAGCTGAAGACAGACGCTGAGCCCACTGAGCCACCCAGGCGTCTGTGTGCTACACTTCTGATAATCAAACTGAAGTAAATTATTACGATGGTGCTACCATTTTCTAATAACAGGTTAATAACTAGTTTAGTCTTTAGTTAGACTAAAAGTATATTATAATCCCAGGATATGTACCTTTTTAAACTATTCCTTCCTCTTAATTATTTTAGTGGATTCAAAAGAAAGTGGCCTGGTCAAGATTATTTTATTATTAAAAAGGTCCGAATGAGATCCTTAAGCTAGGTATTTGAGAGTGTTCTATACGTAAAAGGGAATGGAAAATTAAAAAGGCAACGGTTTTATTTTAAAAAGCCAACCAAGACCAAAACCAATGCATTTGTGACTTCCGATTAACATCAGCTGTTTTACTTCTGTTAAATCTGCAGAGGCCACAGTTTTGCCATATTTGGGAAATAACAGAAAATTAAAAAGGAAACTATCTTGCTTTTTAAGCTAGTTCCTTTTTTTAAGCTTGTCTTTTCCAATAAACAACATATATTGCTTATTAAGGGTCATCTTACATGCCAGTTTACTTTCTGCATTTTGTTGATTTAAACATCCACATTTCTTACTCCACTTAAAAAAAAAAAAAAACACGCCCCAGTCCAGGGGTCAGCGCGTCTCCTTTCTCGTTCCTTATCGGAGGGATCAGCGCTGTAGACTGCTGCCTCTCTCTCCCACTCTCAAGGCCCACGTCACCTCTGCAGGGGCTTCCTTCTCAGCACAACTGCAGCCTCAGTCCTCAACGGCAAAGAAGTTCGGAAGGCAACATTGGCCTCTCATTCAGGGTAACAGAGGGAGTTAGTTGAACAAGCTTTTCCTTTTGATGCTAAGAGGATTAGGTGCAGTTCTTTCGAGCGAAACAGATTCATTAGCTCTGTGAAGCATTAAGACCAAAATCCATGTGCACTGTGTGTATTTAACCTGTTAATGGGGTTTCGAATCGTCAACTTTGAATTATCTGTTGGGGGTGACGGGGAGACAGAACTTTATCATGGACCAACGACATCCTGCAACTTTGTAATCGAGAAAGACAGTATTTGTTCTGCTGTAATCTCCACCAAATCTTTCCCCTATGCCGCGAACACACAAAATAATTTTTGCTTTTTCCTGCATTCCTTCCTCTGAATAGTTCTGGGTATAGTTTCTCAGTAAACATGCGAAGGCCAGAAGACATAAGATTGGAAGGACAAAAGGAAGGAGCAGTGAGTAGTTCATGAGCTAGACAGTCTCATGGGTTCTCCCACAGGAAATTTCTCTCCATCTTCTGGTGCCTGATAGGCCTTTAATAAGAGACAAAATGTCCTGGTTCTTAGTTTGAGATAAAGGATGGAGCTGGGGCCATTTAGAATGCCCATGTTCAAGGGCCAAGCAGAAAGGGGAGTTGGGGGGACCTGGGTGGCTCAGTCAGTTAGGCGTCATGGTCCCAGGGTCCTGGGATTGAGCCCTGCATCGGGCTCTCTGCTCAGTGGGGAGCCTGCTTCCCCCACTCTCTCTGCCTGCCTCTCTGCCTGCTTGTGATCTCTCTCTCTCTCTCAAAGAAATTTTTGTAAAAATCTTTTTTTTTTTTTTTTTAAGATTCTATTCATTTACTCAAAGATAGAGATGACAAGTAGGCAGAGAGACAGGCAGAGAGAGATCGGGGAAAGCAGGCTCCCGACTGAGCAGAGAGCCCGATGTGGGGCTCGATCCCAGGACCCCAGGACCATGACCCGAGCCAAAGGTAGAGGCTTTAACCCACTGAGCCACCCAGATGCCCCTAAAAAGAAGTCTTTAAAAAAGGGGGGGGGGAGTTGGTGAAGGGTTCTAAGCAGGGCCAGGCAGAGGAGGAAGGCACAGAAAGAGCAAAAGTGTCACGAACACTTACACATGGGTCGTTAAAAAGAAAAAGTATCTGCACAGAGACAGACATGGCAAGATGTTGACAGTTGCTGAATCTAGGTAATGGGCACACAGGCTTTCGTAGTATTATTCTTTCAATCTTCGTGTACATAATTTTTCAAAATAAAAACGATGTGAGAAATATGTGGATAGGTCATATATGTTTGACATTTTTATTTTAAAAACATTGGGAGGGGGTGCCTGGGTGGTTCAGTCGGTTAAGTGTCTGACTTGATTTTGGCTCAGGTCATGGTCTCAGGCTGGTGGGATGGAGCCCCACGGTGAGCTCCTCACTGGGCATGGAGTCTGCTTCAGATCCATTCTCTCCCCCTCTGCCCCTCCCCCAACTCTCTAAATAAATAAATAAATATTGGGAGATTTCCAAATACGATGTGAACATAAAACCACAACTGAAACGTTATGACTAAATGTTCACAGTCATACTAAAGGGAAAGCAGATCACGGATGGTTTTCCTTCCAGTTACTTCAGTGCTTCTATTAGCCAAGGGAAAAAGGTCATAAGGTTTTCATGCAATACACACTTGGTTCTTCAAATAACAACGGTGACAAGTAGCAGAAAGAATTAAAGAATGCTACATGTGTAATCCCTTTGAAACACCAACATTTGGGGTTGTACATAATTAAAGAAATGTCTAAATCACTTTCTGAAATAATGTAGTAGCCAGTATGGAGAGGAGGCCTTTGGTGGGCACAGGAGTGTAGATTAGAAGAAAAACAGAAACATAAAGAACTACTTAATGTTACACAACTTCTCTATGGTACCTTGACTTAAATCCAAGAAGAAAAATTAACACACTCCCCTATTTTTGGTGAACAACGCATGTAACCCTTAAATGACCTTTCCTTCTGGGTTTTACCTGAGAATAGTCTAATTTTTTTTTTAGCCTTTCTAATTTTTTTAAAAGATTTTATTCATTTATTTGACAGACAGAGATCACAAGTAGGCAGAGAGACAGGTAGAGAGAGAGAGGAGGAAGCAGGCTCCCTGATGAGCAGAGAGCCCGATGTGGGGCTCGATCCCAGGACCCTATGATCATGACCCGAGCCGAAGGCAGAGGCTTTAAGCCAATGAGCCATGCAGGCGACCCCCTTTCTAATTTTTTATCTAAGAGAAGGCGGGCTTAGCACTTTTATACGTCTGTCATCAATGTAGTATTTCTTGGAATTTCAGGAAGATTCATATATTTTTTTAAGATTTTATTTATTTATTGAGAGAGAGAGAGAAAGAGTGTATGCAGAAGCAGGGAGGAGGGGCAGAGGGACAGAGAGAAGCACTCTCCGCTGAGCAAGGAACCCGATAGGGGACTCCATCCCAGGACCTTGAGACCATGACCTGAGCTAAAGGCAGACGCTTAACTGACTGAGCCACCCAGGCGCCCCAAGATTCATATTCTTTACAGCTGATCTAGCAGGGGCTGGAGCTCCTGCTAGGCCAACCTCGTATTTCTTCACAGTATTTTGTGCATCAAAGTATGTAACAGTTTCACTCATGTCGGTCGCCAAAACCATCCCATCCTCCCCTACCATTTCTGCAAAATACTATCATCCTTGTCCACAGGGAGAATTAAATCCAGTTCAGACATTTTCAAAAATACTTGTCAAATGTTTCTAAGAATACCTCGATTAGATCTAAAATACCAGGGGCAGGCAAGAGAGCTGCGCCTGCCCCACTGTGCATCTCGCTAACCATCCTCTCCCTACTTGAATTTTTTAGCTGTCAGTTTTTTTGTGGTTGCCATTGATTTTGTTTGCTTATTTATTTTGGAAATCTTCAAAGAAAGAGGACAGAAGAGATAATGAATGGGGAAATAAGGGAAAAGAATGGGTATAATAAAACACTACCTACCCCTCATCCGCTTTCAAAAAATTACCAACATTTCCCGCGCCTGTTCCCTGTGCTCCCCACATTGCATTATTTCTTCTTCTGGAGTGTTTTAAAGTAAATCTAGATACACATCGTATCATCTCACTTATAAGGATACTTTCTAAAGATAAGGGCTTTTTCTTTTTTTAAAATATGCCAACAGCGTCATCATCACTCCTAACTAAATTTATATAGTGACTCCTTAATAGCATATATTTTGGAGTAAAGTATTAAGTTCCCAGTAATTCTCAATAGTCACACATAGCTTTGGTTGAATTTTTTTATATTTTTAATTGACCTTCTAAAGACTGAACTAATATAATACTGAAGAAATAAATGTCTATATTTGCTATGGGCTGTATGTTTGCATCCCCAGAAATTCATGTGTTGAAACCTAATCCCCCAAGTGAGGGTATCTGAAAGTGCAGCTTTTGGGAGGTGATGAGGTCATGAGGGTGGAGTCCCCATGAAAGTGACTGGTGCCCTTATAAAAAGATCCCAGAGGGGCGCCTGGTTGGCCCAGTTGGTAGTTGGTAGTTGGCCCAGTTGGTAGTCCCAGTTGGGACTCTTGATCTTGGGATCATATTTGAGCCCATGTTGGGTACAGAACTTACTTTTTTTAAAAATTATCTATGAATACTTTTTTTTTTTTTTTTTTTTTTTTTTGGAGAGAAAGAGTGAGTAAGAGAACACAAGCCGGGGAAGTGCAGAGGCAGAGGAAGAAGGAGACTCCCCACTGAGCAGGGAGCCTGACACGGGGCTCCATCCCAGGACCCAGGGACCATGACCTGAGCTGAAGGCAGATGCTTACCTGACCAAGCCAACCAGGCATCCCTGAATACTTTTTTTGGGTAAAGTATTTATTTTTAGTAATATCCACCCCCAACTCAAGGCCCAAATTGACGATGCCAAGATCAAGAGTCACAGCCTCTTCTGACGGAGTCAGCCAGGCCCCCAGATTAAATCACAACAGCTGCAGCCACAGCGGGCCCCGGAGATCTCCCTTTGCCCCTTCCAGCTTGTGAAGATGCACATGAATGAGGAAGCAGGCTCTCAGCAGACACCAAATCTGCCTGCACTTTATTAGGGGCTTGCCGCCCTCCGAGTCCGTGAGAAGTAAATTTCCATCTTTTATATGCCACCCAGTCTGGGGCATTCTGCTACAGCAGTCCGAAGCACAGTGAGATAAGATTCATGAACGGCCTTTAAGAAACTGAAGTTCAAGGGCACCTCACTGGCTCGGTGCATAGAGTGTGTGACTCTTGATCTCAGTGTTGAAAATTCAAGCCCCGTGATGGGGGTAGAGATTACTTTAAAAAATGCAATCTTTAGAGGTGGCTGGGCCACAAAGTCGGTTGAGTGTCTGGCGCGGTTTTGGCTCGTGTCATGATTTCAGGGTTGTGGAACTGAGCCCGCTCAGGCTCCACGCTCAGCATGGAGTCCGCTTGGGATTCTCTCTCCCTCTCCCTGCCCCGCCCACCTGCGTGTGCTCTCTCTCTCTCCCTGTCCAATAAATAAATAAATCTTTATTCGTACTCCTTAAAAAAACACTGAAGTTCAACAGGAAGGGTTGCGATAAAAGATACATGATAGCACTGGTGCACAGAAAAGAATAAACAAGGGACAGTTTTAGGTAAAATCTTAAAAAATATGTGACAATATTGGCAAAAGTATGGTAAAACAAGTATTGTCATAGCTTATTCATGGGCATGCAGATCGGTTAGCGTGCCAGCCAGATGGTGCGTTGAGAGGGTAACTGAAGGAAGTTCGGGGAAAGGATGATTTATAGATGTGCTCAGAGCTGGGCCCCTACAAGGGCTGGTGAAGCACCAAGGCCCAGCCGCAGCGGACGTGGCAGCTGCGGCCCTCGCGGAGCCGGGGGAGGGGGTCTGACTGAAACAAGGCGCGAGGGGTTGAGGAGCAAGCCTGGGGCTCCTTCCTCCCACCCTCCCATCCCGCGCCTGTTTCCCACGGGGAGCCAGACTGGAAGTGGGTGGGTGAAGACACAGACACAGTTCTGCAGAGGTCGGCCTCCGAAGGCACAGAGCAGAGTGGAGACAGGGGGCGTGTGTCTGTCTAGAGGGGCAAGGGAGGACCCAACACGGAGGCAAATCAGTGCTATCTACCAGTTTTATTTATTTTTATCCATCAATTTTTAAAGATTCTATTCATTTATTTGACGGAGAGCAAGAGAGCACACAAGCAGGGGGAGTGGGACATCATGGAGAAGCAGGCTCCCGGCTCAGGTGAGAGCCCAATGAGGGGCTTGATCCCAGGACCCCAGATCATGACCCTTACCCGACTGAGCCACCCAGGCACCCCCCATCTACTGGTTTTAAATGAACACCTTTGGATCTAGCAATTTTACTTCCGAGAACTCACCTTGCAGAAAATCTCAAATGTAAATCAAGTTGGAAAATTTTAAAATGCCAGTATTTTGTCTTTGCTGAGGGCTTGCTGTGTATGAGGGCCCGAGCCAGATGTTTTGCATCTCATCCTCACAAGAAACCCATGAGTTCCGCAGGATTACTACTGCCATTTTAATTTTTTTTTTTTATAAACAAATTTTTATCCCCAGGGGTACATGTCTGTGAATCGCCAGGTTTACACACTTCACAGCACTAACCATATGATAATGAAAACACAACGGTTCAAAATCTGTGGGACACAGCAAAGGCAGTCCTGAGAGGAAAATATATAGCTGTACAAGCCTTTCTCAAGAAACAAGAAAGGTCTCAAATACACAACTTAACCCTACATCTAAAGGAGCTGGAGAAAGAACAAGAAAGCAAGCCTAAACCCAGCAGGAGAAGAGAAATCATAAAGAT
>PISX010006134.1:0-100431 GCA_004024625.1 Mellivora capensis
GAGAAGATTTGAGATAGTTAATTAGCAATATTTGGCAACATCCTTTGCCTCCCTTACAAAATGAGAAAGAGTCCCAGATGGTAAGAGCTGCTCCTCTTAGAGCTGTCCTGTACGAGGTATGTTTAAGTGGCCCACACAAGTCTTGGGGTATAGCCAGAGCTTATCTGGTCACAGATCCAGAGACAACTTGGAGTATACTAGTTGACCTGGGAAATGGGTAAGAGACTGTGAATTTGAAAGCTGATGGCAAAAATGTCTTCTGGATTATATCCGAGAAGTGTCAGTGTGGCTCCCGTGGCCATCAGAAAATCAACCCAACTTTTGTAGCAACATGGACGGGACTGGAAGAGATTATGCTGAGTGAAATAAGTCAAGCAGAGAGAGTCAATTATCATATGGTTTCACTTATTTGTGGAGCATAAGAAATAACATGGAGGACATGGGGAGATGGGGAGAAGGGAGTTGGGGGAAATTGGGGGGGATATGAACCATGAGAGACTATGGACTCTGAAAAACAACCTGAGGGTTTTGAAGGGGCAGGGGGTGGGAGGTTGGGGGAGCCAGGTGGTGGGTATTGTGGAGGGCATGCATTGCATGGAGCACTGGGTGTGGTGTAAAACTATGAATTCTGTTACGCTGAAAAGAAATGAAATTAAAAAAAGAAAGAAAAAGAAAAAAAAAAAAGGAAAGAAGGTGGGCTTTGGAGTCAAGTTGCTTGGGTTCGTATTCCAGTCCAGCCAACTTGGGCAAATTTGGGCAAATTACTTAACCTTTCTGTGTGTACTTTCTCATCTGGGCAAATTACTTAACCTTTCTGTGTGTACTTTCTCATCTGTAAAATGGGAATAGCAATATCCACCTCAAGGTAGTCCTTATGCTCAAAAGCAGTTAAGTTTTCAAGTCAGCTTTCAAGTCATACCACACTGGGTAATATGGCACATCCAGTGGAAATAATGCCATGAACTTCCATCCCTGTCTCTTCCTGGTCCCAATCCTTTGATTCTTTCTCTTCAACCTGCCTCAGCTTCTTCCTTCCTTGCTCTTCACACCAATCTCTCCCTTTATGTATGATAGACTCTCTCTCTTGATACTGAAGATTTGCTTTTAAATGAAGAAATCATAGGCTCTAGGATTGTGTCATTACTAATTTATAGTTCCATAGAAGGTATAAATACTTTTAAAAACCATTTTTAAAATAAAGCAAAATAGCTGTCAGCCAGCCCCCCCCCCCCAAAAAAAAGAAAGAAAAAGAAAAAGAAACTGTCTCAGATAGTATGCTGTTGTTTTCTACCAAAAGCAGAGTCGTTGTCTGGATGAGAGTCTGCTCAGTTCTAACACAAATTACCTTAACTACTGAAGAGAACTTACAGAGTGTAAGGCACCACCAGTTCCAAAAAAGGAAAGTAATCAGACATGGGATAATTAGAAACAATTGAATAAATTCTAAGTACCAATGTTTTTCCTTTATACATGTCATTTAAAAACATAGCTACCAACAAAACTTTATTCAGAAAAGAGTTCTCCAAAAAGTTCAAAGTATTTTATTTTATTTTTTAAATTTAAATTCAATTAATTAACATATAATGTATTATTAGTTTCAGAGGTGTAGTTTAGTGATTCATCATTTGCTTATAACACCCAGAACTCATTACATCATGTGCCCTCCTTAATGTCCGTCACCCAGTTACCCCATCCCCCCAAGAGTTCAAGGTATTTCAGATTTTTTTTTTCTCACCACCTAAATTCAAGGGTCCTCTGCATTTTGCAGAAGAAAAGAGGTCTTTCCTTCTCCTTCATGACCTCTCAAGGGCTTGGTGCTGGCTTTTTTATCTGTCTACCCCACCCCCCCTCACAAAATGCCTCGGTGTAATTGCTACATACATATGTACGGAGGGCTCCCGAGTTGTTATCTCTAGATCTGACTTTGCTGGGTTTCAGCTACACTACCTTCCTTTTTCTCAAGCACACCCTGCTCTTTCCTGACTCAGGGTTTTAGCATTTGCTGTTCCCTTTTCCAGGAAGGCTGTCTCCTCATCTTTCAGATCTCTCTTCCAATGACATAGACCATTTAAAACAGTCCTCCCACTCTCCTTGCTGTGCATTTTCCCCATCAGCAATTCCACGTGACATCGTTCTGTTTATTTCTCCCATAGATTTCATCACAACTAGAATATTATCTGATTTATTTCTTTGCTCGTAGCCATTGTCCCCCACAGGAGTATAAATTCTTTGGGGGCAGGAACTTTGACAAACCTGCTCACTGCTGTATCCCTAACATTTAAGAGGGAGTCTGACATAAGTAAGGGGTTCAATAAATATTCACTGAATGCATAAATAAATGGATGGATGAATGCGTGAATGGAATACCTAAACATCCAACTCATAACAAGGCACATTCCTCAAGTTTCCCTTTTCTCCCTCCATTGATAAACCACAGGATAAGGTATGCAAGGATAACTTTAAAATTTCATGCTAGCCAGAGACAAATTTCCAGACCACATGTCAAATTTGGATTCATATTAAAGAATCTGGGGCTTCCTCTACTATCTGAGACATTATTGAATTATATAAAAATACATTTTTATTGACACAGCAAATTGTTTAATTTTTTTTGCAAGTTGTTTTTAATTGGAATGCATGGCCACAAAGTTTTAGAAAAATTCTTTTCTTAGGGATTTTTTTTTAAAAAGCATGGATTCTCAGTTTTTTTTTTTAAAGATTTTATTTATTTATTCGTCAGAGAGAGAGAGCGCGCTCGAGAGACCGAGCACAGGCAGACAGAGTAGCAGGCAGAGGCAGAGGGAGAAGCAGGCTCCCTGCCGAGCAAGGAGCCCAGGATCATCACATGAGCCGAAAGCAGCCGCTCAACCAACTGAGCCACCCAGGCGTCCCGGATTCTCAGTTTTTTAAATTGGTTTCATTCCTACCTAACAATGTCTCAAGATTCCATCATTAAAGATCAACCAATCAATAATTTAATGAGTATTTCTTCAGTATCCATTACATCATCATGATTTGCTAAGGTCTTGTCTAGAGACTCAAAAGAAGACTAACATTATAATCTCACAGATACGGAAAATAAAGACAGGCAGGAAATAATAAAAAAGCTTAATGGTGATTATCTGGGTAATGAGATAGGAAGTGAATACCATTTTCTATTTTTTTTAAAGATTTATTTATTTATTTAACAGATAGAGATCACAAGTAGGCAGAGAGGCAGACAGAGAGAGAGAGAGAAGAGGAAGCAGGCTCCCTGGCTGAGCAGACCCCAATGTGGGGCTCGATCCCAGGACCCCGAGATCACGACCTGAGCTGAAGGCAGGGGCTTTAACCCACTGAGCCACCCAGGCACCCCACTGTTTTCTATTTTAATATATATTTTTAACTGGTCCACTTAAAGTCATGTCTTTTTTTTTTTTTAAGATTTTATTTATTTATTTGACAGACGGATCACAAGTAGGCAGAGAGGCAGGCAGAGAGATAAGAAGGGAAGCAAGCTCCCTGCTGAGCAGAGCCTGATGTGGGGCTTCATCCCAGGACCCTGGGATCATGACCTGAGCCGAAGGTAGAGGCTTTAACCCATTGAGCCACCCAGGCACCCCTTATTTTTTAATACCATAAAAGACATATACGATATTATTTCTGTCTTCAAGCAGCACATTTTGTATCTGGAGAGGGAGAAAAGTAACATACAGGAAACAAACAGAACTATTGAATACAAAATTGTATGGTTACTGAAAAGCAGCCAGTTGTTCAGTGGAGAGATTGGAAAAGGTGAGAGAAAATAAAAATTCTTTTTGTGTATGCATATGGCAGAAATTTAACATCTGTTGTCTTGAGAAAGTCAACTAGGAAAATGAAAATAAATGCTCAGGATTAGAGTTGATTTTCCCAACAAAAAATGACCACTTCCCCAGGCAGCTGATTATTCAAAGTTTCTACTGATCCCCCGCACAAGCCTGAGATGTGAACAGTGTTTCTGTTTGAAATGTGGACAACAGTGAGTTCCAAATACTGCCTCCAAACAGAAGGGACTCAATTCAGTTCTACAGAAAAAATAAAATAAAATAAAATAAAATAAAATAAAATAAAATAAAATAAAATAAATGAGCTACACACTTTACAAATCAAAGGTAGAAGGTAGAAGTGTAGGTTGCTTTTGAATCATCAAAATCATCATCAAAACAGATTTGGGGGGGCACCTGGGTGACTCAGTGGGTTAAAGCCTCTGCCTTCGGCTCAGGTCATGATCCCAGGGTCCTGGGATGAGCCCCGCATCGGGCTCTCTGCTCAACAAGGAGCCTGCTTCCTCCTCTCTCTCTGCCTGCCTCTCTGCCTACTTGTGATCTCTGTCTGTCCAATAAATAAATAAAATCTTAAAAAAAAACCCAGATTTGGGGGCATTATTTGCACATTTCCATTAATTTATAGTTCTGATTGGAGAACTTTTAAGTGGTTTGAAAAGAGGAAAGTAAAACTTTACACCATAAATTTGCCCTCTAGAGCAGAAAAGAGTGAAAAACTGAAAAAAAAAAAAAGATTTGAAAATGCTGCTAATTAAATTCTAGGATACCGTCAATTATAGAATGAGTCCTGATAAATGGTGAAAACTGTGCATTTTAGAATCATTGAAATAGTGTGTACATTTTGTGACCATTTGATGAACGTTTGCTACACCCACAGATAAGAGACCAGTGTCCATGCAGCTTTTGTTCATCATTATAACCATGGCTGGCACTAACCAGTTCTTAATCAATCCTTGAATGAATGAATGAATGGATGAACTGACGAGTGTGTAGATCGAAAAGCGAGATTTGTCTTACACTCCAAATACCTAAATGGTAATAAGAAATGCATTTTAAATCAGCACTAATGGCTAAATAAGTGCTGGAAAGTAACAGTAACATTGCCTGATACTTATTTTGAAGTGACAAAGTATCTCTTTGGAAAGAAGTCCTAGAAAGGATTAAATTCTGATAAATAAGAACCACCCACCTCTACGTGAACCAGGTGAAGCTTGATTTGTAAAGCCTAAGTGAGTAATTTGAGGTGTTTAATGTAACAAATAAATTGGCCAGGGAGAACAAGCTGTTAGCACATCCTACTCTTCCTCTGTTTTTAAAAGAGAGCCAGATTCAGACCTATGAGAAAAGCAGTTCTCTACTTTTATTGAAACCTGTAAGAGAGATGCCATTCTGTCCACGCATCATTTCTTTCTTTCTTATAAAAGGCATTTAAAGGGTGCCTGGGTGGCTCAATTGGTTGGCCATGGGTTCTTGATTTCGGCTCAGGTCATGATTTTTGGGGTCCTGGGATCAAGCATCCCATACCCCTAACTCCACTCTCAGTGGGAAGTGTTCTTGAAGAGTCTCCCTCTGCCTCTCCCCTCCCTCCTCAAATAAATAAATCTGTCCCTTTGTAGACAACCTGGTTCGGTTTCAGGGTTTTACTGGTAGCAGAGCAGGTCCCTTGCTGCAATCTCTTGAAAGCTCTCAACACAAGGGTTTGTTAAGGAAGGAAGGACTGACAGAAGAGAGAGAGAGAGAGGGAGGGAGGGAAGAAGGAAGGAAGGGCATTTAACAGAAGAATACAGATCTTTAACCAGGTACATGCAGCACTTACTATGGTATGATTATTAAACCAAATTCTTATATAGAAAGATGCAGTTCAAAGAATAATTCTATTCTCCAAAGGAAGTTACCCCTTGCCTTCTAGTGCAAGTTGATAGTCTATTTTCTCCTCTGTCCTTCCGACACCTCTACCCCACTCCTTATTCATTTGATCTCTACCACCACCACCAAAGTCCCATTAAGTTCTGATACAAGTGGTCTGCAGAGCTGACTGGCCCAGGTTAGAAGTGTTTAAAACAGTGAGTTAACAGGGAGCAGAAATTCTAGAATGGGATGTGGGTTATATCTGTGTTTGTGCAGAGCCTCTTCACATTAATTCAACTAAGAACTAACTATGAATCATTTAGGTGAGTGACTGTGGAACCAGTTGTATGAATTGATGATATGAAATCCTAAGCAGTTATTGACAAAAGTCAGGAAAAATCCATATGTACTCACCTGGAAGATATCAATGAATGACACAGACTTAATTTAAAGAAAAAAGTTGTAGACCAATATGTAATTTAAGTTTCAGTTTTTTAAAGAAATATGTTTGGGTTATAAGTATATCTGTCTAGACGACATTACAGAATATAGTAATGATGGTTGAGGGAGGCATAGTACTTGCCTTCAAAAACTTTTGGTCTCCAAAAGAAAGTTTTGGTCTGGTGAGGGAGATAAGACTTGTATGAAAACAGAATTAGGATATTAAAGTGGATAACAAAGGGCATCTTGAGAGAATCAGTTAAGGGGCCAAAAGAATTCAGAAAAAGAACTGGATTAATTCTGGCTGAGAGCATCAAGGAATGTTCATGGAGAAGATAGTGTTTTAACTGGAGCTTGAAGCTGTGTGTGAGAGTGTAGAGAATGGAAACATTCACAGTCTACTTTAAGACAAATATTTAGCTCTATTTCAGTGTAGTTGAGTTACACATCCAACAATGTGTTGCTTATAGAAAAAGCCTGCATATATATGTATACATATATATATGGAGAGAGATGCACATGTGTGGTACATATAGCAATTTAGTAATAGATGTACATTTTAAGTAACATACAGAATCTTAGAGGAATTTTGACCCCTATTATAGGATGTTTAAAAGCATCCCTGGCCTCCATCCACTAGATCTCATTAGCATACCCTCAGGCATGACAACAAAAATGTCACTAGACATTGCCAAATGCCCTCCAGAGAGGCAAAATAGCCCTCAGTTAAGAACCACTGGTTCTTAGTTAAGAACCACAGCTGACCTTTGAACAACATGAGTGCTGGGGGTTCCAATCCCTGTGGAGTTAAAAATCCCCCAATAACTTTTGATTTCCCTCAAACTTAGCTACTAATAGCCTACTCTTGAGTGGCAACCTTACCCATAACATGATCAGTCGATTGACTCATATTTAAATGACTTATATATTATACACCGTATTCTTATAATAAATTAAGATAGAGAAAAGAAAATGTTAAGAAAATCATAAGGAAGAGAAAAACATATTTATAGTACTGTAGTGTACTTATGAGAAAAATTACACCTATAGGAGGTCCTGTGAGGTTCAAAGCTGTGTTGTTCAAGAGTCAACCCTTGTGAGTGGATAGGAATTCTCAAATTCATGACCTGGATTTTTATTTTTGGGTCCCTTCTTCAATGGTTCTTTATTTAAAATTTATTCATTTTATTTATTTTAAGTTATCTCTATACCCAACACGGTGCTTGAACTCAGGACCCCAAGATTAAGTAAGAGTCTCGTGCTCTTTCGACTGAGTCAGCCAGGCACTCCTTAGCCTTATTTAAGAATCAAGTAAGTTTTTGAACATCTGTTGAAAGCTGTTGACTCATTCATTTGTCAGGAAAATGCACATGCTCACACCATGTGGAATACAATTACAGGGAATTTGCACTAGGGTTCTCCCCAGAGGAGTTCTGTTTCCTGGAGCTTGAAGAATTGTCATGGTCTGTGTTTTTCAGCTAAGCAACTGCAGGCTGGTGTCCAGAAGGCCCACAGTCTTTTTGCGAGTTGCTTCTGTATTTACTTCAGAACACTGACAATCAGGCAAGAATCTTCCTGTTTACCAAACTCTCCCGTCCTTCATTTTCACCTGCATTATTAGTCAGTGACACTCATCCCAGCAGAAGACAGAACCCTGCTGAGCTAGGACAGATCTGACTCCCCGTACTTCTTTCTAGTCTCCCTTACTGTCCAGTCCCGCTGATTCCTTCCTTAATTGCCTGGATGACTGAGAAGATAGATAGAAAGAACCAAAGAGGCAGAGGGTAAGAAAGCCAGTCCCCTGGACACTTGGTTTTGATTGTGAAATACAACACACACAGGCACACACACAGAGAAAAGTGCATACACAATGTATTTAAATGTATGAATAAATTATGAACTCTCTATAACCACCACCCACTGAGTACTTGTGAAGAAACTGTCTCTAGAAATACAGAGACTGGCCACTGCTCCTTTCCTCCCCCTCGCCCACACCCCCACCCCATCCCCAGCAGTATGAGAGCCTGACTGTGGAGCTTCTCGATTCACACAACCTAGGTCAGCGCTCCCTGGCTCATCACACAGGCCAAGGTCAGCGCTCCCTGCGGTCGTGTTTTCCACACAGGGCGGGGCTCTGCTCCTGTAACAAGTTTCCCTCTCCCACCCCCGACTTCGCAGCTCGCGTTAGCAATCGGGAAGTGAGTGAGGATCCCGTGGGCCCTCCCGTGACAACCAGTGGGATTTTCGGCCTTCCCGGTTTGGGAAAGGGAAAGAATCGGTGGGGAAAGACGGCTGCCTGTGCGTCCCTCTCTTCGGCTAAGGAGTCTCTGTTGTTCCATAAATAAAACGTTTCACTGCCTTCCGCGAGCGCTATAAAGGCAGCAGAACGGCGGTCCCGGGGGCATTCCGGGCGGGCCACCAGTCGACACAGGTGAGCTGGCCGCCGAGGACGCCGCTTACCCCACCCAGCTCTGGCTTAACTCTCGGGAGGCATCGCTAGCCGCGGATGGGACTAGTGCGGGGACACGGAACGGGCGGGCAGGGGGCAGCACAGCCTTCTTTCTGAGAAGCTGAGAGCGAGAAAGAGGCTAGCAAAACAGGCCCGGGCAAGAGGTCTGCTCCACCTGCCCAAAGTTCTGCCCTCGGGAGAACTGCGACCCGCTGCTGGAATCCGCCTGCAGCACGTAGCCTCGGGACCCGGGGAACGTGGCTGAGTTTCCACGCCCGGCCCGGGGGCCGGTGCTTCTCTCCTGGTGCGCGCCTGGGGCTGTGCCCTGGTCGGGTGCGACGCGAGAGGAGCTCTCACAGTGTCCCTGTCTGTCCCCGCAGCGCTCGGGCTCCAGCCGGGATTTGGGAGATTTCAGGACGCGGACAGCGCCCTGGCTGCCCACGGGTGGGGATTGGGTGGAGCTCCGGAAGACCCCAAGGCGGGCCTCACCCTCTTCAGAGTCCGGGAGCCCCCGGCAGCAGGTGCAAGCTACGGGACCCGAAGGTCCTCACGTGCCCCGGCGCTGCCTGGTGGTGCGCGCCCGGGGGCGGCGGCCTGGAGCGGCCAGGACGGCGGCGCGCAGACCAGGCGCTCCGGGAGCAGCTGCAACAGGTGGGGCCAGGCGACCGCTAACGGCGGTCGCCTCTTCCGCCCCTTCCTCTCCCTCCTTCCCTCTCCATCTCCTCCTTCTCCTCCTCGCAGGTCATGGAGGCGCCCGGCAGCAAGTTGGAGCCGCCACCGCTCCCGGAGTACAGCTGCAGCTACGTGGTGTCGCGGCCGGTCTACAGCGAGCTCGCCTTCCAGCAGCAGTACGAGCGGCGCCTGCAGGAGCGCAAGACGCTGCGGGAGAGCCTGGCCAAGGGCTGCAGGTAGCGGCCGCGGCGGGCTGGGCGCGGGCAGCAGTACTCGGGCCCGGCGTGTGGGCGCGCGGACCCGGCGTGGGATGGCGCGCCACCCTGCCGGGTCCCCCGGGTTTCAACCATCCGCACCGCTGTCCTTCCTGGTCGCAGGGAGGCTCCATCATTCTCGGCCAGAATTGAGTCCAGTTCCGGAAACTCATCTTTGGGGACAGTGTGTTCCGGATGCCCCATCTCTCTTTTTTTTCTCTCTTCGGGACATCTGGAGTGCGCGTTGGGGTAGAGGAGATCCCTGCGGCCTTCTCGTGAAGGTCTGGCTGAGGAGAGTGGAGAAAAGGGGCCCGATTAAAAAGAAATGATGGGTAAACCCATCACCTGACCAGGAGTCCTTGAAAACCCCAAGTTCATCTAGGCAGGACGCCATTCGGAGATACGGAATGAAGGCTAGAACCCAGGAGAATGTACTCGAAATTTCTTCCCTGTCAGACAGTGGGACCCCCAGGGAGACCTGCCATCACTCCCTAAACCAAAAAGGTCGGCTGTAATTAGATACCACAAAAAGAACTAGAGAATTGTCAACTGCTGCCAGATTTTCTTTCTTTTTAACAATCTTTTATTACAGAACATAAGTATATACAAAAGCAGACATAGTAGACTAATGAAGTCCCCTCCATGTTTTTACCCACCATCCAGCTTCAACAGACAAGCTCTGTCTCCACCCACTTGCCTCCATTCCACGGTTTTTTTTGAAGCAAATCCTATATAGTGTATCTTTTGTCTGTGTATATTTCAGTATATATTTCTAAGGACTCTTAAAAAAAATAACCATGATTCCCTTATCACACCTAAAAAAAAAAAATCCTTAATGTGAAAAACGTCAAAATTTCCAGCTGTTTCATAAATATAATTTAAATAGTTCAGTTAAATGAGAAGTCAGATAATGTTCACCCACTCTTAACATTTTTTTCTTTTAACTATAGGGTGCTGAATTTAGAAAATACTAAGCAGCAAGGTACAACAAAGTGTACATTTATCTTGTTAAGATTTTTGCATAAACTGGCTCCAAGCTTGTATTGCCAAAATAAAGAGAGCATGTTTATTTTTTCTTTAAAGAGAAAGAAGTAGTAGAAGAAGGCGCCTGGGCTAGAAGTCTGAAAATTAATCTCCGGTTGGAGACTCCACATTGATCGTTCTGTGGCTGGTCTAGAAAATGGGTCCTTGTGTAGGGATATTTTCTCAGAGGATTACAAAGGTGGGAGAGGGGAGGGAACACTTAATCCTGTGTTTTCTAGTACAGCGCATTTAAAAGCGTAGATAGAGTTCTTGGCCAAAGCATGGTCAGCACTGGAGCGTTAGGATTTGACATGAGCTTCTCATTCTTTTTCTAAGTGGTTGTAAAGATCAGCAGAGTCCTGCTCAAAACTTTGTGCTTTACAATTGGTCGTGACCAAGATGGAATTGAAAAAAGTCTTCTTGCCTTTTGACAGTTGTTCAAGAAAGAGAGGCCTTGGTGTGCTGAAGACGCTTCTGCCCATCTTGGACTGGCTCCCCAAATACCGAACCAAGGAATGGCTGCTTAGTGACATCATTTCGGGAGTTAGTACTGGGCTAGTGGGCACGCTGCAAGGTAAGGGGGTTGGTGGGCTTGGCTTCCAAGTGACTGAGAGTCACAACCTCCATCAGCAGTTCGTAACTTCCTTCTGAGTCCCAGGAGTCTGTACCAAGTGTTTGCTTACTCTTTGAGATCTTCACCTTTCCTCTAGAGCCCCTTAGTGGACAGATTTGCCTCTTTTTCCCTCTTCCTTAGAGTTCTCCGGCTGGGAAACCCTGCTGCAACCCTGCGCAAGCTGCAGGGTTTCAGCTAAAGCTCTAGCATCTGAGCGTCTGGAGTATTGTCCATAAGCATTTTTTTCTGTCCTCCATCCTTTTTTTTAATCCTTCCCCTTTTTTTAAATCTCTGGCAAAATGTCTTAACAGAGGTGTTTTGTTTAGCTTTGTTTTGTTTTAAATAGGCTTTATATTATATTTTCATGAGCATTTTAGAAATCTGTCGCATAGTTGGTGAATTGCAGTATGGCAATTCTCCTTAGTACCCCACCCCCATTGTCTTGCTTCTCCTAACCCCCACCCCCCTGCAACTCTACAAAACCATGAAAACAGAAGTATCATTTATTTATGATAATTTGATGGGGCGTCTAGTATGCTCCAGGCACTAGGTGTGCTGATGTAAATGAGCTGTACCACCTGCTCTGAAGGAGCTCGTGGTCCATGGGAAGGTGGATAATACCAGTTCCACAAGGGCTGTGACAGTGGTAACAAGGCCTCGGAGGGGAGCATGCTTCCAGGCTTACAACCCTGCCTTAGGGGACTGGGAATGGCTTCCTGGAGGCTGAGTTGTCAGATGGAGTTTTTGTGAAGGTTAAGTCTGAGATGGCCCCTTGATGGGAAGTAGAGCCAGGTGGGGATGTGGGTAGAAAGATGGCTTGAAAATGGACTATTTCAGAAGTTAGTTAACAGTCATTGAGCAATGTCAGCTTTTGCCCATAGAGCTCTTAAGATTACTCAGAGCAAGCCTGGGAAATTTCCACAAAGGAGGGTAATTCTGTTGCCCCCATGTGGAGCCCCAGGCTGACCCACCATGGTTCTAGTCACAAAGGTGGGTGGGAGAGGAGATAGGGCTGGGCAGTACATTAGTTCGATGATGCCACGTGCCCACAGATGACTCTAAAAGCTATGACGTAGCAACACTGTGTGACTCCTAGGGGACAGGAACCATCAAATTAATGTTTGTTTAGCTGGTACCTGGCATGGAGACCGGTACAAAGTAGGAAGTAGATGGCCTCATAAACACTTAGTGAAGAGGACTGAATTGCTTTTCTGATGATGAATCATCTTTATATGTAAAAAAATGATATTCCAAGCTCTAGCTCCCAACTTTTCACAGACAAGTATCTTATAAGAATTAATCCTATTTTTAATTTTGTTTATTAAATACCAGACACTATGCTAAGGGCTTTGGCCGATTATGTCATTTAATCTTCACAAAAATAATTGTTAACTCCTTTTTGATAGATGAGAAGTCCATTAAGTCTTTTTCTGTCTCTATAAAGTTATCTTTGTAATGTAAATTTCTGGGAGGCTAACCTGTTCACATAGGCATTCATTCACCTTTCAGTCACTTAATAGTATTTATAAACCAGTTCTGTATGCCGGGTGTTCAGCCCTGAAGATTCAGTGATTTATTGACCAGCACAGGTACTGACCTCAAGGAGTTCCTTTCAAATGGTGGACATTAATTATTAATTACATAAAGAGATAAAATGGACAAATAATTATAAATTGTAATAGATTTAGTCCATTGCATTGGATTAAATGCTCTGTTCTAGGGATTACTTGGAGGAGGGACTATGAATTTGGGATCGAATGGTCATGAATGGTCAAGGAAGGCCTTGCTGAGGGGATGAAATTTAGTCAGAGATCCAGAGGATGAGGAGACCATGGAAGGAGCAGAAGGGAGAGTGTTACCAGGCAAAGGCCCAAGGCGAGAAGGAATTTAGTGTTTTCCAGGGAGTTGCAGGAAGAATACTCTGTGGGTGGGGGCAGTGTGTGTGGGGGAGAGGGAACAGAGCTAGATAAGGTTGGGAGGGGCTGGGTTAGGAGGAGGCAGGGGGAGGCACTTGCTCTCTGGAGGCTTCCTTGAATACTGTGCCTCGGGGACCTGCCTTGCCTCACCCCACTCCCAGCCCTGGAGGACAGATATGTCAGCATAAACCAGCTCGGGCAGGAGACGCAGAGATCTGCAGAGATCTCAAATGTGCTTTGGAGCAATCACTGGTGTCTACTGATGGATTTAGCATGTAGATGAAAAGTCCCAGATGGCTCCAAAGTTGTTGGCTTGAACAACCACGTCCATGGTTACGTCACTGATGAAAATGGCTGAAGATCAGGTTTGGGATGAAAAGTGAAGAGTTTCCTTTTGGACACGCTAAGTCTGAGATGTACAGGAGACCTCCAAGTGGAAATGCCCAATGTAGACCTGGAGCTATTACAAGTGTGAAGAGCAGAGGAGAGGTCTGGGCTAGGCAGAAAAGTCAGGAACGCATCTGTGTCGAGCTGATCTTAAGGGAATGGGAATGCCTGAGACTACCCAGGGAGGTAGGGCAGATGGAAGAGATAGCAGGACCATTCAGAGGTCGGGAAGATAAAAGGAGGGCCTCGGAGACCCGTGAGAAGGAGCAACTGGAGGCATGAAGGGTCAGAAACCAAGAGAGGAGGCTGTTTTTAAAAGGATTGAGGGGTGATAGTGTCATATTCTTCAGGGGAGAGTTTGAAGATGCAACATCGACAATGCCTTTAAGAAGGTTTGCTGTGTGAGGCACCTGGTTAAGGGTCCGACTCTTGGTTTAGGCTCAGGTTGTGATCTCAGGATGGTGAGATGGAGCCCTGAATCAGGCTCCATGCTCAGTGCGGGAGTCAGCTTGAGATTATCTCTCCCACGGCCCCTCCCCCTGCTCCCATCCATGCACTCGTGCTCTCTCTCTCTCTCTCTCAAATAAATAAATAAATCTTTAAAAAAAAAAGAAGAAGAAGGTTTTCTATGAAGCAGAATAGAAAAATGGCTGTAACCAGAGAGAGGTAAGGGATCGAGGTAGTATGAGGGAGGATTTAGGTTTCTTTTAATAGAAGAGATGCTAGAATATATCTGGGAACTGGTGGGACTGTCCTTGTAGAGAGAAAGATGTCTATGGCCCCCCAAGGTGGAGGAGAAACTGAAAGTGGTGAGAAGGGGAGACTGCAGCTGGGGTTCAAGGACAGAAGTAGGCGGGTTGCTTCTTAAAGACAGGAGGGATATCTCCTCCATTTTATTTTATTTTATTTTAAAAAAATATTTTATTTATTTATTTATTTGACACAGAGAGATCACAAGGAGGCAGAGAGGCAGGCAGAGAGAGAGGAGGAAGCAGGCTCCCTACAGAGCAGAGAGCCCGATTCGGGCCTCGATCCCAGGACCCTGCGATCATGACCTGAGCCGAAGGCAGAGGCTTAACCCACTGAGCCACCCAGGCGCCCTCTCCTCCATTTTAAAAGAAAGAACAAATGGTGAAAATATAGAGGGGTTTGAAATTATGGTGAAAAGCAAATTAGGAACATCTCTTATAGATTCTTTGTCTTAGATGAAGTCTAAGATTCATCTCTGAACCGTGTCTATGTGCAAAAGCAGGGGGCGGTTTGAGGAAAATACGGGAGATCTGAGTCTTTTTCAGAGCAAGGACATGGAGTTGGACCACCCGGCGGTCCTGGGGATGTGAATGATAGGGACAAAGTGAATCAGTTAATCCTTTAGAAGCCCCATGAGAAAAAAAGAAATGTTGCAACAAGGAGTCTGGAGTAGGTAAGCTGAAAGGCTAGGAGGCTATGGTTTGAGAGAGGGAGCTCCAAATTGAGATTTCAGGGGAATGCCATTGTCTCTAGTGGTGGCAAGTTCTATGACCACCCTCTGGCTGGCTGGGCTGCTGAGGAGTGGGGGAACAACTCGTAAGAGAGGGCAGGCTCAAGTTACCAAGAAGCCATTGTTGCTAAGGATAATGGGATCTTTTAGACTTTGGTTATTTAAAAAAAAGTTACTACCAGACAGCAAAAGATCAATGCAGGCCTTCTAGGGCTATCTTCATTCTCAGCTACGGGGAGATGGCTCTCTAGTGTCTAATTTCGCTTCTAGAGCTTGCAAATGGTTGTTAGCCCCGCCCTTGTCAGTATGTGCCACCATCTTACATGGGAAGGGTGATCAGCACAGAGGTTCTATGGCTTAAACCAGTGGCTTAGATTTCCTTACAAACTGTGTAATTTCAAAACCATTGCACCAAAGTCCTTTATAAATAGAGATGATTACAGTCTATTTGAGTAGCAGTTGTCCCTAAGTAGGACACTGTATGGAAACAGACATTTTCTCAGGACAGTATAAACTGCAGAGCCCAGTTCAGGGAAGTGAAGTTTGAGAAGGACTTGGGAAAAGTACATAGAAAATAGGTTGTTTTTATTTCCCACTCCTCCTTGTTCGTCTTCCCTTCGGGAGTCACCTTTCCACTCCATGTTCTTGGGACAAGTGATTATTGCTATTTCTTGTTGTAAGTTATGTCTTAAAACGATTGCATCAGTAATACCCATTATTCTAGAATGCAGATTTTGTAAGGGCAGACACTTTCTTTTGTCCACTCCCATAGCCTCCCAAACCTAGAACAGTTTGGGCACATGGTAGGTACATAATCAATACATTGTCAAATGAATAGCCCAAATGCTTATTGTAGGAAACCAGAGAATACGCATAAAGAATGTGAAAGATACCTCCTCCACAAACGAGAAGTCTCCCTTGATTCCACCATGTAGACAACCCACCAATATTTTAGTAAGTATCCTACTAGACACATAAATCACGTAAATGCATATCTTTTTTAAAAGATTTTATTTATTTATTTGTTAGAGAGAGAGAGAGAGAGAGCGAGCGAGCACAAGCAGGGGGAGGGGCAAGCAGAGGGAGAGGGAGAAGCAGACTTCCCACTGAGCAGGAAGCCAGATGCGGAGCTTGATTCCAGAACCATGGGATCATGACCCGAGCTAAAGGTAGATGCTTAAACCACTGAGCCACCCAGACATATCTATAAAAAGCAGCCATATCTATGTAAAAGAATAAGCTGTCAGAATGATAAGCACTGAATTCAGGATAATGGTTGTCTTCTGGGGGTGAAGGGAGGAAGAACGATGTGATTGAGGAAAAGAACGCAGAGTTGCAACTTCACTGGCAACTTATTTCTTAAGCTGGACAGTGAATACATGGGTGTTTATTAATTACATAGTCTTTTTGTATATGGAAACGACTTAGCATGATATTGAAAATCTTTCGAGATTTTTTTGTGCATGCAACATTCATGTTTACTTTTATAAAAGTGAGAGTGTGCATACTTACCACAAATTTTTTTTTTGAGATTTATTTATTTGAAAGAGAGAAAGGAGAGCACAAGTGGAGGCGGGAGAGGCAGAGGGAGAGGGAGAGGGAGAAGCAGACTCCCCGCTGAGCAGGGAGCCCCACATGGGGCTCGATCCCAGCACCCTGTAATCATGACCTGAGCCAAAGGCAGATGCTTAACAACTGAGCCACCCAGGGGCCCACTTACCTTGATTTTGAATCCTGCTTTTCTCTACTTTTTCCTTTGTTCTTTACCCATCTCCATGTTAGCAGATGTATTCTTATACATCACATCAATTTCATTTTACAGAATCATAGTATGTAAAGTATAATTCAGTTAACCACTTTTCTTTATATTTTTTTAAAGAATTTTTTTTAAAGATTTTATTTCTTTATTTGACAGAGAGAGATCACAGTAGACAGAGAGGCAGGCAGAGAGAGAGAGGGAAGCAGGCTCCCTGCTGAGCAGAGAGCTCGATGCGGGACTCGATCCCAGGACCCTGAGATCATGACCTGAGCAGAAGGCAGCGGCTTTAACCCACTGAGCCACCCAGGCGCCCAACTACTTTTCTGTTCTGAGACATTCATTCAACAAATAATGCGGAGCACTTGTGAGCCAGCATATTTCGGTTGTTTTCTGCCCTTTTTTAAACTGCTATCAATGTAATCCTTTGTTGACAACCCAGAGGTCAAAGGGCGTGATTTTGCTCTCACTGTGAATGAAATGTGAGGAGGCCATATGGAGTGAGATGTGCTGACTCCCTAAGAAGTAGTTCACCAAGGAAAAGAAGCATCATTGCGGTCTCCCAACTCCCACGTATGTGGAAGAGTTGAGATTTCTGCACACTGTGCCACGCGGTCCCAGAGGCTGTTTGGGACAGAGCCCCAGCGGAGGAGCTGAACTCCTGGAGGAAAGCCTAGTAGAGTTGTCTTACCTGCTGTGTACTGTTGTCATAGTTTCCTTTGTTTGGATCTAGCTTCTGTTCCCCGACAAGGAAGCGGGTATTACAGCGCGATGACTGTGCCCTCCAGACACACCGAATCACGGCATTCACATGAAACGTCTGTGCGCACCGGGGCTCTGAGCCTTTGGGCTGAGTTGACGGACTTTTTAACCAACTGACTTGACTCCCTTTTTCCACTCGTCTAATCGGTGGATGATTGGATTATTGATCAATTCTATCAATTCATTTCAGCAGGTGGTGCGTGAGGATGAATCATTTTCTCAGCTGATCCAGATCACGTTCTGCATTCTAGCGTAGCCCCGGGCGGTGCACAAAATAAGGAAGACCACGCGGGGCACGCTGCCAGCGGGGGTGTCTAGGAAAAGGCCTTTCTTTGCACAGTGGAAAGAGTACCCTAACTTTTGTTTGCGAATGTAATCATCTTGGATGTACTTGCAGGCATGGCGTACGCTCTACTAGCAGCAGTCCCTGTCGGATATGGTCTCTACTCTGCTTTTTTCCCTATCCTGACCTATTTTATCTTTGGAACGTCAAGGCACATCTCAGTTGGTAATTATAAGCATATATTGCAATTGTATTTATTCACATTTAACGTGTTTTGGCTATAGTATGTGTATTATGCTTCCGTACTTTGTTAATGTTTTCCAGGAAAATAGGCCTCCAGTGTTTTGCGGGCTTATCCAGTTCAGTGACGCAATGGTTCTTCTTAGCTTTCAAAATACCATCTCTTTAGTATTAGGTTTATATTTAACTCTTTTTTTTTATAAAAGAGGAGAAAATTGAAAGATTGTCAAAATTACAGCCTACCTTCAAATTCTAGTATATTTTCCTTTTAAGAAATGTAATAATTTTGACTCCATATTTAGAAAGTGTTCTCTTCCAAAATACAAAGTGACAAGGGAAAAATATCTTCAAGAGGTCTTCAAATCTACTGTTCTACAAGACTAACTTATCATTTACTAAATTATATTCACCAAATACATATTCATCATTTCATTAAAAACTGTACTCATTTTTAAGTCACTAATATTGGAACACTGGCAAAATTGTGCCAAAACTATTTAGAAACTAAGCTTGGCTTTCCTTCTTGGTATGGCTCAAAATAGGCTTATTTTCTGCTGTTCCTAAAATCTGCATTCTCTTGTGCTGGAATGTTCTAGTAAATGAATGTTTTAATGCTATTTTGTGACTTTGACATTTATACTTGAGATAATTTTGCGCCTACATCCATCTGCTGGCTAGACATGTCTACCTGGACAATCCTCTTGAGACAAATACAATCATCTCCAGCCCATATCCTCATCCTTAGCCGTATTATCCCCAGTATCTAGCATATTGGCTTGCCTATGGAAGGAGATCAGGAAGAGGCTGTTGATTGAAATTGTTTCCTCACTGGGAGAGACAATCAGTATCAAATCCTTGACAACGTGTGCAACGCAGGAGCTGATTTTTTTCTCTTTGGTATTCTATACATTTAAATACTCCAGGTTACTGGATGTCAGTACTGAGCCCTCCTAACTATTAACACCTTCCATGACCAAAGGACAGGATCACCATCATGGATAAAAATATTAGGAGTGACTGGGAGAATAGGAATACTTTTAAAACCACAGAATCTTGTAGACTGCCATATGACATGAAAAAATAATTTGTCTTGAAAAGAGAAAAAGAAAAACTATATACTCTTTTGGTTTTTTCTTTATACCAATCTGGACCTTGTGATATTGACCAAGGTCCTCAGCACCAGAGAGATCCGGGGCATTGGATGCTCTAGGAAATGAGCTTTTTGGAATAAATAAGATAGAACAAATAAGGATTCAGCTTCTTGGCCACCTCAGTCAGGAGACCTTTCCTGGAAACTCCCCCCACCATTGCCCCAATATACATGAAGAACACGCAAGGACAGGCTAGACAACCTTCCTGTGGATTCACAAAGCATCCTGAGTGCTGTATTATAATTGCCTACATACATGTCTCTCTGGGTTATGAATGCCTTGAAACATCTGCTTTGCAGCTTCCTTTGTGAACAAATAATATTCTCCCAATCACACCTAATAATTCCACACATCTTTCTAATCCTATGTAGACATATTGGATCTAAACATTTGTGATGAATAATTATTAATTGATAGAGACTTTGCTCCCCCAGGGCCGTTCCCAGTGGTCAGTTTAATGGTGGGATCTGTTGTGCTAAGCATGGCCCCTGATGAACACTTCCGCGTATCCAGCAGTAATGACACCGTGCTCAATACCACCGTAATAGACTATGTGGCCAGAGATACAGCAAGAGTACTGATTGCGAGCACCCTTACTCTTTTGGTTGGAATCATACAGGTAATACAAGGACAATGTGGATCAACATGATTTTTATTTGAAATGATTGAATGTAAAACACATGAAATAATTGAATGTAAAACACATTCAAGATTCATTTAAACATGAAACCAAGCAATTTATTGGACCCCCAAAGTTATTTTCTAAATTATATTGTTTTAGGTCAGATGCTGAAATAGTCAGCAAGACCCTACTTATGAAGGCTTGAGTATCATCAAAGTCAGACACAGAAAAAAGAATCAGAGTAACGTGTGTGATTTAAATGAGGATGAGGGAAGGGAAGTGTGCAGAGCCAACAAAGGAGAAAAAAGTGTCCTGGTGAGCAGAGCCATGGGATCTGAAAGGCACAGAAATAAGCCACATGATTTTGCCTTTTCTTCTTACATATCTAGAAGAACTTCAAGGTTCATATTATGAGTTTTTAAATTTTAGAGGGGTGGGGGAGCATTCCTACAAGTATTTTTGTGTCATTAGCAGGCTACCAGTGTTAACTGGGGTTAAGTTTAACTCATTAATAGTTCAAGAGAGTTGGTCCTTCTCTCAGGCAAACGTTAACTTTTTCTTTCCTTCTTATCCTAGTTGATATTTGGAGGTTTACAGATTGGATTCATAGTGAGGTACTTGGCAGATCCTTTGGTTGGCGGATTCACAACAGCTGCTGCCTTCCAAGTGCTGGTCTCACAGCTGAAGATCGTTCTCAACGTTTCCACCAAAAACTATAATGGAGTTCTCTCCATTATCTATGTAAGTGTGGCTTCTTACTCCGGGGATGGCTCACGGAGAAAACTCTCTTCTTTTCCTCTTTAACCTGCATCTAGAGAGCAGAAGTTCCTCCATGCCATACTTTGGGTGTCATGGAAAACATTTTTCTCTGAAAGCAAGCAACAGAATCAGGAGTAACACTGAAGAAGGCACATTTTACAAATCATCATTTTCAACTGGTCAAAATGGTTTCAGAAGAGTCACTGCACTTAAAAATATTAATGGAAACAAAGGGTTAGGGTAAAGGGTGAAGTGAAGTCTGGTCTGGGAGGCCATGGACTTGAGTTCCAGTTTCAAGTTGGCCGCTGAGAAGTTGAGTGACCGTAGACACGTCACGCTATGGGGGATAGTAGCCGAAAGCTCAGGTTTGGAGCTGAATGGCCTGGAGTCATGTCCTCACTCTACTGACTACTAGTTATATGAGCAAATCACCATGCCTCAGTTTCCTTTTCTGCTAAAGAGAGTTGGTGATAATATCTATATTCATAGTTAAGTTAAATACGGGTATAAGAGAAGCACTTGGCCCAGAGTCTGGCACATAACAAATACTCAAAAAAAGTGGTTAGGTTGGAATTATTATTTCATATCTCAAGTCTTCTTTCTTTTTTTATTTGTAACATGAAATGACTGGAGATGTAGCTCTAAAGCCCTTTCTAACTGCGCGAGTCCATGAAATGCATAATGTAAATGTCTCAGCAATTATAGATGAAAAGGAACATTAGATTCGGAGATGATTCAACATGCAAAAGAGATGCAAAAGGAGGATGTAGATCACACTAATTAGATTTGAAAAAGTTCTTGGATCTAAATATACGTTCTATATAAAGCATGCTATTGATGCTTGAAAATGATAATGATAGTAACATGATGTCATCCTAGCTTGGGGAGAATGATACTATGCAAAAATAATGTGCTAGCCTTAAGAATGGAGCTTAAGTCCTTTAGTGACCCATGGATTAGCTTCCAAAACAACGTAAGGCCACGCATCCATATGTAAAAATTAGTGAGGTGGTCAGGAATTTCCTCGGTTTCACGACAGTGCGGTAATACCATGTTACCCTTTCCATTCAACAAATAACTGCCCAGCACCTGTGGCCATGTATTGTGCAGCGGGAATAGGTAGAGGAGGCGGTCTCACACAGTGATTAACCAGAGGCTTTGAATTTCAGTAGAGCTGAGTTGGAATCTTGATTCTGTTGCCTACTACCCACGTGATTTGGGGCATGTTATATTTAACATCTCTACACCTCACTGTCCATAACTGTAAAATGGAAGTAATAATAGTAGCTGCCTCTTAGAATCATGAGGATTAAAAAGGAAAATCTGTATAAAGCACTTAGTACACTATCTGGCTCATAGTAAGAGCTTAGTGAATTCATTGTTATTATTTTCATTACTAAGGTGAACAGACCTCATGGAGCTCACTGTTCCCAAGGAGCCAGCCTACTAATGCAGGCTGGTTGTTTTTTGTTGTTGTTGTTTTTTTAAGAACAAAACATTTTTTATTATGAAGATTTTTTATCGTAGCATGTAGCAAGTTTTGTGGTCTTTCTTCAGTAATCTTTAAGCAGCCTGGAGAGTTTACTCATATCTGGAAAAGTTGAGGCGAAGATTGGTTTAAAGGATTCAAATCTCCACGTCTTGTAAGGCCTATAGACCTGTTACTCACACAGTAACGCAGTGCCATGGGATTCCACCGTGTCAAACCATCTCTCAAAAGAATGCAGGCTGTTTTTTGATTTAGAATTATTTTTGTCATTGTTGCTTTTTTCCCTACCGAGTGCTTGATTCATTTCGAAACCTTCTGACTGCCTTTCTCAGACAGGCCCTCTCATCTTTGCAGTCCTTGGCACATCTTGCTTTTTCTTGCATTCATACTCTTCTGGTCAACCGTTCATTCCTTTATTACTTCATTGTCATTCATACAGTTCATCTGTTCAGTAGGTATTTACTGACTACCTCCAATGTGCCGGGAACTATTTACTCCCCAGATAAATCCACTATACCCTGAATCCAGCAAGATACCCTTTACCGAGTGTACTCACCTCTTCATGAGCATTGCTTGGCTCGCATCCACACAGACCCCAGGAGCCTGAGGCCAGTGGTTAACCTGGTTCCCTGGCCATTGGGGGAAACTCTGCAGATATTAATAGTCCTTCTGGCCTCCTAGGACTATGCGGTTTTTTTAAAGCTTTTATTTTAATTCCAGTATACCTAATATACAGTGCTATATTAGTTTCAGTATCGTGATTCATTACTCCCGTATATCACCTGGGGCTCATCACAAGTGAATCCTTAGTGTCTTCACCTAGTTCACCCATCCTCTCCACTCCCCTTCCCTCCAGTAACCATCAGTTTGTCCTCTATAGTTAAGAATCTCTTTCTTGGTTTGCCTCTCTCTTTTTCTTTTTTCTCTTTTGATTTGTTTCTTCAATTCCACATATGAGTGACATCGTATGGTTTTTGTCTTTTTTTGACTGACTTGTTTCGCTTGGCATAATACCCTGTAGCTCCATCTACATTGTTGCCCATGGCAACATTTAATTCCTTTTGATGGCTGTGTAATATTCCTCTGTGTGTGTGTGTGTGTGTGTGTGTGTGTGTGTGTGTGTGTATGTCTGTGCATACACCATATCTTCTTTATCCTCTCATCTGTCAGTAGACATTTGAGCTCTTTCCATATTTTGGCTGTTGTAGACATTGCTGTAATGAACATTGGGGTGCAGGTGCCCCTTTGAATCACTATGCTTGTATCCTTTGGATAAATACCTAGTATTTACAACCTAGAAATTGCTGGATTGTAGGGTGGCTCTCTTTTTAACCTTTTTTTAAAAAGATTTTATTTATTTATTTGACAGATAGAGATCATAAGTAGGCAGAGTGGCAGGCAGAGAGAGAAGGAAGCAGGCTACCGGCTGAGCAGAGAGCCCAACGCGGGGCTGGATCCTAGGACCCTGGGATCATGACTTGAGCCAAAGGCAGAGGCTAAACCGCTGAGCCACCCAGGCGCCCCTCTCTTTTTAACTTTTTGAGGAAACTCCACACTGTTTTCCAGAGGGGCTGCACAAGTTGAAATCTGGAACTGTGGTACCTCCACTTTTGTTTTCCTTTTTCACGATTGCTTTGGCTATTCAGGGTCTTTGTGGTACCATACAAATTTTAGGACTGTTTGTCCCAGTTCTGTTCTGTGAAAAATGCTATTGATATTTTGATAGGGATTGCATTAAATGCGTGGATTGTAGTACAGACGTTTTAACAATATTTGCTCTTCTAATCCATGCGCATGGAATGTCTTTCCATTTCTTTGTGTCTTTCTAGGACTATGCTTAAGACAAAGCTTGCTGCAAATGATCACACTTTCAAACAGGGACAAAAGGAACCAAGAAGCACTAGAACAAGGTCAAAAATAGCTTGAAACCAAACACAATTATTACGTGACTGTTGAACATTACTCTTAAAATACTAGGTTAGAATGTGTCATAGAATACTAGGTTAGAAAATGAGGAATTTTGTGAGAAATTCCTCCAGAGCAGTCAGGTTGGATGAAGATATTTCAATCTTCCCCGTGTCATCATGACTCTAAGTTTGCTCTTCAGAAAAGGAAGGATCAGCAGGCTTGGAAAGGATTGAATAAGGGTTGAATGAACCACTCAGTACTTGAACAGAGAATTTTGCTTGTGACATAACCAGATACAATCATTCATGAAAGAACCCTTCAACAAATGCAGAGTAGTCAGGATTCCTCCACGAAAAATTGGAAGATTGTTGTAAGATACTTGCTCTGGCATGTAGCAACTTAACATCTCTCTCTCTCTTTTTTAAAAGATTTTATTTATTTATTTATTTATTTATTTATTTATTATTATTATTTTTAAAGATTTTATTTATTTATTTGACAGAGATCACAAGTAGGCAGAGAGGCAGGCAGAGAGAGAGAGAGGAGGAAGCAGGCTCCCTGATGAGCAGAGAGCCCGACGCCGGGCTCGATCCCAGGACCCTGAGATCATGACCTGAGCTGAAGGTAGAGGCTTAACCCACTGAGCCACCTAGGTGCCCCTAAGATTTTATTTATTTATTTGTCAGAGAGAGAGAGCACAAGCAGGCAGAGAGGCAGGCAGAGGCAGAGAGAGAAGCATGCTCGCCGCTGAGCAGGGAGCCCAATATGGGACTCAATCCCAGGACCCTGGGATCATGGCCTGAGCCAAAGGCAGCCGCTTAACTGACTGAGCCACCCAGGCATCCTTTAACATCTCTTTTGTTATAAGGCTATACTTTGGATTGTTTCCCTCCCCCAACTGCTCCCCAAAAGGAAAACAATACAAAGAATTGGAGGAGGGAATACCAGGACAGTACGAAAAGCTAAAACTTGAACTCACAGATGCCAGAGCCACCAAGAACAGACAGAGGTTGCAGGAGGAGGAATGACAGGGTATTGGCAGAATTCACAGTTAGTAATACCCCCCATGCCACCATGTAGCTTCTCAATTATGTAAGTAAGTCACATAGCACATTTAAGGGTGATTGCTTTCCTATCATTCACTTTGAGTGGCTTGTCTCTATAGACAAAGCAAGACTTTCTGCTTGCTTACCAAAGTGACAGCCACCTCCTCATTTCTTCCTCTAACGAGGTGGAAGACAACACTGAAAAGTTCTGCCCGGGTGACGGGAGTTTTGAAAGCCACCATTAAGCTCGATGAGACACTCTTTTGAATCTGTTTCAGTGTGTACAAATTAAACCATTCCAATAAGGAAAGTAACGCTTTAAGGGGTGATCTACATATGGGCAAAAATTGTTTCTGGTAGGAGGAAATGCCCGACTGCAACGGGTGATTATAAAGGGTTTGCTCTATTTATAGAGATGAATTAAAATAAATTTGGCACTAGAAGTTAACTGATAAATTTCCTCATATGTAACAGCAGGTATATATCTGTTTCTCATGGCTTTGCACCCCCAGGCAATGCTAGGCAAAAAAAGAAGAAATGATCTGAATGAAATGGTCCTAAAATTCTCCAGGCATGGTAGGAAATAGAGTAAAATATTTCCCATCACTGAAATGGTCATTATTATGATTTGACCTGTTCAGAATACTAGGTTGAAATACAGATTCATATGTGTATCCACATTTTAAACATATTTTAGGAAATATTTTAATAGTAAACGAAATTGGAATTAGTTTTCAGTGCTTCCTTAGAGTCTCATTTCTGTTATCTTTGAGTACAATCTGACTACTTCAGTTTTATTTCTACACAGACTAAACTTTTTATTGTGGAACTTTTCATAGGAGCTACCTCAGTTTATAAACAACTAATATATGCTTACTTAATGCAATTGTGTAATAAACTGATTTTGTTTTTTGCAACTCATATTACATTTTTAATAAACCAGAGGTGCTTTTTATTCAAAGATCTCAGTGACTCTCGTAGATTAAATGAGAATCCTGGAGTGATCATTTTTGTAAGGTGAAAATGTTTTTATGATTGGGATCGTTATCTGATTGTTTTCAAGTTTGGATTTTTCCCTTTTGAGCTGAAAGTAAACCTTTACTACATAAACAATTAAGTGAAATATTATATCCAGCTTATGAATTAATGAGGCTCGTCATCAGAAAACCGATGATGGGAAGGGCCAGACAGCAATACCGTAAGACTGAGACATGTGGGCCTGTTGGCTCCTAAGGTAGATGCCCTAAATTCTTGTTACTGTGCCCACTTGTGGTACTCCTCCATTTTCTCTCTCTCTTTTTAAAAAAAATTTATTTGTTTTAGAGAGAGAGAGAGAAAGGGAGAGAGTGTGAGTGTGTGTGCATGAGCAGGGGAGGGGCAGAGGCAGAGAGAGAATCCTAAGCAGACTCTCCACTGAACAGGGAGCCCCATGCAGAGCTCCATCCCACAACTCTGAGATCATGACCTGAGCCAAAATGAAGAGTCAGATGCATAACCAACTGAACCACCCAGGGGCCGCCATTTTCTCCTTTTCACCCTGCTATCGTTGGCTTCCTCTTTTGCTGTCCAAGTAACTGCCTCTCTCAATTTTGACTGCCTCAGGAAGGCAAAGTAAATTTGTTGGTATTGGGTTTCAAGCAAGAGCAAAAATACTCTCTGAGTGAAAGTCCAAGAGGCTTCCTGTAAGTCAAATGCTTGAACTCTAGTTCAGGCACTTGGTGGACGTCTTTTGCTAGCATAACAACTTCTCCCGTCATTCCCTTACTCTTGGAGTTGCTGGCCAAATGACTGCTGGATCACTTAAGGCTCTTTATACATAACTGTTATTGACTGCCATTGTGATTATTTAAAATACAGCTTGTCTATAAAATTAAGTAAGATACATGTTATAAATGATAAGGTACTACATTCCTTTGTTTTCATATAAAAATATATCTATTAAAGGACTCATTAAAAAAAAAAGTAACCTTCACTGAGAGATTATTTGTTTCAAAGAATGAAAGAATACCTCTGAAATCATGCCTTCTACAGGACCCAAGCTGCGGGAACAAAGGTATTAGTGTTCTTCCCTGGGAGTCTCCCTTGCTAATCTCCCCTGATTCCCAGAAACCTCCTATTTACAAAACAAGACGAGTTTATTCTTGAGTTGGCTTGTCTGCCCACTTGGAAAGAGTTGTTTTTATTTAAGTCATCTCAGTTCAAGTTTGAACTAAGTACCAAATTAATTTATAAAAATTTATATATATATATATATTTTAAAGATTTTATTTATTTATTTGACAGAGATCACAATTAGGCAGAGAGGCGGGCAGAGAGAGAGAGAAAGGGAAGCAGGCTCCCTGCTGAACAGGGAGCTCCATGCGGGGCTCCATCCCAGGACCCTGAGATCATGACCTGAGCTGAAGGCAGAGGCTTAACCCACTGAGCCACCCAGGTGCCCCTAAAAATTTATATTTGAACTATGTATCAATTCAGTAGTTTTTCTTCAGCATGAAGGGTGGATCAGTCCCTATGTAGCTACAAATGAAGTATTAGGTATTTTTATTTCCAGCCGTCTCATTCAGGTTGGGGAAGAGTTTATCTAAAATACTGGCTAATTGGGACTTTTTGGTTTGTCAGTTTTTAGTCTCAATAATAGCACATTGACATTGTGAAATTAGGTCACTTAATAGTCCCTGTAAAACCACTTTAAGATATAAATTTTTAAAGCTTTTCTGCAAGTAAAATTCAGTATATAATGAAAATTTTTCTTTTAAAACATCTCATTTTTATTGTAAAAAAGTGCAGATAAACAAAAAAAGTAGAAATCACCCATGGTTTTACCACTCCAATTAAGCATCTTTAACTTGGTAAATGTATTGCTAAGACTGGATCTTTTTAATGGTCTCTGTATTAGCCAACATATTTTTATGATTTTACATGAAATTTTTAAGTGCTGTTTGATGATGTTATCATGATTTTTCACATGGGAAGAATATACAACTGTTTTCTTTATACAGACTCTGATTGAGATTTTTCAAAATGTCGGCAACACCAATCTTGCTGATTTCATTGCTGGATTACTGACCATTATCATCTGTATGGCGGTTAAGGAAGTGAATGACCGATTTAAGCACAAAATTCCAGTCCCTATTCCTATAGAAGTAATTGTGGTAAGTAAAACATGTAATTAGAAAGTACAGCATTAATTAGTTTAACAAGAAAGAAGTTGTAATATATGTGGAATATTACTCAGCTATAAAAAAAGAATGAAATCTTGCCATTTACAACAACATAGTTGGAGCTAGAGAGTATCATGCTTGGTGAAATAAGTCAGAGAAAGAGAGATACTAAATGATTTCACTCATATATGGAATTTAAGAAACAAACAAACAAAAGAGACCAAAAAAAACCCCAGATTCTTTTTTTAATTTAATTTTTAAATTTATTTTTTATTGAATTATGTTAGTTACCATACAGTACATCATTAGCTTTTGATGTAGTGTTCCATGATTCATTGTTTACGTACAGTAAACCATGTACTCCCACCCAGTACTCCATGCAATCTGTGCCCTCCTTAATACCCATCACCAGGCTCACCCATCTCTCCACCCCCCTCTCCTCTAAAACCCTCAGTTTGTTTCCTGGAGTCCATAGTTTCTCATGGTTCATTGCCCCCTCTGATTCCCCCCCTTTCATTTTTCCCTTCCTTCTCCTATGTCCTCCATGATATTCCTTATGTTCCACAAATTAAAACCCCCCAGATTCTTAAATACAGAGAACAAACTGGTGGTTGCCAGAGGGGAGGTAGGTGAGGGGATGGGGGAAAAAGATAAAGGGGAATAAGAGCACTGTCTTATCTTGATGAACACTGAGTAATGCAGAGAAAAGTCGTATCATTTTACCGCACACCTGAAACTAATATAATGTATGTTAATATAATGTATGTTAATTGTACTTGGATTAAAAAAAAAAAATAAAGAAACCAACAGGGCAGGCTTCCTGAGGAGGAGACCAAAGAAAGGGGGCGAGACGTTGTTAAAACATGTAGTCTTTAATTTTTTAACCTCTTTTGTTTTATTTCAGACAATAATTGCTACTGCCATTTCATATGGAGCCGACCTGGAAAAAAATTACAATGCTGGCATTGTTAAATCCATCCCAAGGGGGTGAGTGCGGAGCTCCTCTTAGGCTATACTATGTCAGTACTTTCTATTTAAAGGAAACCTTTTATGACAAGCTTCATTTCATTGATGCTCCTTCCATAGTCTTCCCCGTGTGTGATCTTAAAGAAGCACCCACTGGTGCAAACGATCAGATAAACTGTGTGTGTAGATAAAGTTCGAGCCATTTGTTGAAAAGCAGCTCCCATATGCTCTGAGGTTTTTTTCTTCATTTTCTTAAAATGTGGCAGGACTTACACAGTCACCACCAGACTCCTGACTTAAACTCCTGTGTATAATTACAATATAATACAAATAGAATCATGGTTAGTAACATTTATCACACTGAGAACAATCTGCTTGAGAAATAAGGGACAGCTGGCCTAAATTCTCCACCAATTAGTTTAAACAATCTTAGGTAATAATTGTGTCATTGGTTCTCACGGATAAAATGCATCATCTTAAGGGAGGTTTTCTATATATTTGGTAGTTCGGTGAGTTAGGAAAGTAGAGTTGAGTATCTTCGTGCACTTCTGTCACCACCTAGATGGGTGGCGTGGCTGCAGGTGAGGGGGTTCTTCTAGAGAACAAAGTAAAGTCTTAATTCAGGCTTGTTCTGAAATGCCAGTGAGATCTCTCATAAAATGCACTGAATGGACCAAGTGCAGTACGCTGTAATTTCAACATATGGCATTAAAAAAGAAACCCAGATGTTTGGTAACATTAACTTCCCACAATTATGACCAGACTCACTGTTAGATAGCCAGCAGGTACTGGTGCCAGAGGATGTCACTGTCATGTTTGTTTCCACTGCTTTGTGCTTGTGCTTGAGAGTATGGCGCAGGGGGAACGGGGCAGGGGAGGTCAGCAGAATCATCGGACTTTTCTCCTGGCTGCCTTCGGAAGGCCAATTTTCCATTCTAGTTGGAGCGGTGGTGCATTTGCCAAATGTTCAGGGCCAACCTCAAGTAAATGGAATCATGTTTATCACATCTAACTCTCCATTATAGGTCCCCTGGCCTTTCAGCGTCTCACCACTCCCTGCCCTTATCTTTTCAGAAAAGCCTCCTTTACCCTCACTCCCCTTCATAGCATTAGCTCATGATCAGGCCAGACATGGGAGGGTTGGCTGTAGCCAAACAGGGCCCCTGAAGAAGGGCAGGAGGTAAGGGAAAAAACAACTCAGAGGTCGTTGGAAGGTGTCCAGCCTGGGCCCCAAGTGAGTGACATGAGGCAAAAAAATCAGCCCTGCTAAGATCCAGCAAGGTAATACAAATGGATGGCAGCTGTGTGGTACATTCAGGGTCTCCCTACACTTACTGAGCACCTACTATGTGCATAGGTACTGATTACTTACACACATCATCCTTCCTTGACTCCTTCCAATAACTCTATGAGAAGAGTATGTAGGCCCCATTTGACAGCTGAAGAAACTGGGACTTGGGAATCTTAAATAACATGCCCACGTCAGTCAGTCTTATACAGGGCCATGGAGCCAGCATTCACATCCTTTGACTTTAAGTCTCTGTGCTTTACACTTTGTGACCCTGGAGAATCAAGGACCTGGTAGAAGGTCCTGGCATTAGAAAAGTTGGCAGGCGGGCAGCGGGCATTAGGTCACAACCAAAGCTGAACTCTCCGGGACTGGAAAGGTTTCTGGACAGAATGAATTACCTCAAGTAGGGCTGATTGGGTCTTGGGAATGAGTCACAAGCCTGACAGTATATAAAGATTTTATTTATTTGTCAGAGAGAGAGAGAGCTCGCACAAGCAGGGAGAGTGGCAGGCAGAGGGAAAAGGAGGCTCTCCACTGAGCAGGAAGCCTGATCTGGGACTCGATCCCAGGACATTGGGATCATGACCTGAGCCGAAGGCAGACACTTAACCCACTGAGCCACCCAGGTGTCCCCACAAGCCTGGTTTTAAGCAGTGAGGTCCAAGCCCACGTCCAGATGAGCAGAGGTGTGATACAAATCTTGTGAGTCAGGATTGGATGTGGGAGAAAAGGAGTCTGGAAAGTAACCTCACCCTTGGGGAGAAAAAGGCTACTGGGGCAGAGAATCAGATCTTGTTATGCCCGAAATCAACATTCATACTAGACCCTACTAAATGACCTTGAGCAAGTCACTTCACGTCTCTGGAGCTTAGTTTCCTTATCAACAAAAGGAGAGACGTAGATTCAACCATTTCTAGGATATTAGATGAGCATATTAATTTAGATGATATCAGGATATTAGCTAGCTCTAAATTTCTATGGTTTTTTGTAACAATCTTATTTCTGCTATAGCACTTCCCTCTGATTAGAGGAGGGAAATGTAGTTTCCTATTAAAGGAAACTCAGGCATAAGTGAGGTAGGTGAGGGAGATTGTTTTGGTGGGGTTTTTCTGTTTGCTTGTTTTGGAGGTTTTTTGGCTAGGGACCTCTGGCTGTACACTCTATGGATAAATCATCAAGATACAGGTTCATGAAAGCCATTCCCCCAGTTTTCATATTTGGGGACAACTGACTGATTATAAACATGTAAGTTTCCTTCCTTCTTTCCTTCCTTCCCACCCTCCTTCTTTTTTTTCCTTTTTAAGTGGGCTTTTGTGCCCAAAATGGGGCTTAAGCTCACAACCCTGAGATCAAACATCACATGTTCTACTGACTGAGCCAGCCAGGTGCCCCTAGGTTTATTTCTTTACATGGTTTGTAGAACAGCTCTGGTATGTCCAGCAGTAGCCGTTCGACCCCACAGTCACTGGGAAGTCTTAGTCATTGTGATTCTGGAACATCCTGATAATTACATAAATGTAATCTTTTCTGGACTCAAGATTTTAAATATCGTGGCTCTTAAGATGCGGATTTTCTACTTAGCTCTTTTAGCATCCAATATTGTTTGTCTCTTTCATAGACCCGACTCTCTTCGCACAAGGCAAATCTCATTTTATGGCCAGACTATCTTTTAAATTCAAAGACCTTTAAGATAAAATTGTGTGAGGAGAAACACTAACGTGTGAAATCAGACTATATACTACAGAATCCATAATGACATGCTTTTCGTGTCAGGGGTATAGATAAGGCAGTGCTCGTAGGGGGGATGAAGAAGTCAGCCCACGAGAGAGCGCCAGCTTCTAATTAAAAACTGGAAAAGCAGTGCTACCACTTAGTTGTCGCAATCTGCTTTTTTCCCTCGGGATCAAGCATTTTCATGCCTGACTTAGGCCTGGGTGGATAGAGCCTTTGGTGAGCCGAGGTAGGAACAGAGAACTGTGGTCAAATCCTCACTGCGTTTTTTGTTTATTTGTTTGTTTTTAAACTCTCTAGGTTTTTGCCTCCCATACTTCCACCTGCGAGTCTGTTTTCCGAGATGCTGGCTGCCTCGTTTTCCATCGCCGTGGTGGCTTACGCTATTGCAGTGTCTGTGGGCAAAGTTTATGCCATCAAGTACGATTACACCATCGATGGGAACCAGGTACAGTCACCCTTGCCCTGGCCTGCTTTTGTAGGGCGGCAAAGAAGGGAAGGGCATATGGGACAGACTTCGTTCTCTGCTGGAGAAGGGATTGGTTTCTTTCATCAGCCCTTGTCGAGCTGGTTTCCCTCTTCCACGTCCTAATTGAAATTATTTTGAAATACGCAGGCTACATCTCTTTCCTTTTAAAGAAATAAGTTGAAGTCAGCCGAATTCTAAGAGTTAAATTCAGTCAGGTCCTAAATAACATTCAACGCTCACATATTAGGTCAGCATGAGAATTCTCCATGCAGTCCAGAGTCTCCGGATGTATTTCATAAGGGGAGCTATAATATAGCAAAACAGAGCAGTGAACGCCAGTGATGATGGTCGTGACCACTTTAAATTCAGGCGGTTCACTGCAGTAAATACACTCGGGCCCTTGTTCAGGTGGGCTGATTTTAAATTGCTCCCACCTGTGCAAGTGTGGCCAGTGTCTGGGGGTACCAGACAGGGTGGGCTTGGGAGCCTGCTTTCTTCCTCTTTTTCCTTAAACACTTGGCAGTCTTGCCCAGAGATTCTATTCATAGCATCCCTGTCCCCCGGTCTCTGCCTTAGGAATTCATTGCCTTTGGGATCAGCAACATCTTCTCTGGATTCTTCTCTTGTTTTGTGGCCACCACTGCCCTGTCCCGCACGGCCGTCCAGGAGAGCACCGGGGGAAAGACCCAGGTAAGGCACAGCAGCGTGGGGGTGTCACGGTCCTGCGAGGGATGGGCCGGGGAACAGCACCTGGAAAGGCATGTATGAGAGCCGAGCAAGGCAAGTAGCCTTGGAGCACGGAGGCTTGTGCCTCCCGAGCAGATCCGACCCGGGGCTCACTCATCAACTCCATCCACCTACTCCCCAGAAGGTCCTCCGACACTGACAGTTTCCCAATGCCCAGATTCTCAAAGGAATCTCTGTGTCAGTGCTCAGCTCGCAGGCGGCTGTATCGACCTGCAACCTGGATTTCCGGGGATAATAAGAACCGACAAGGAAATCAGTGGTGAAGAATGCTGATTCTTATCAACGTGTTATCTGGGGATAGAAGAGCAGATCGTGCGCACTTCCTGGCATTAGTGAGCTGTTGCATTTTTGGGAGAATCCAAAGCGTCCACTACGTTTCCTTTCCAAGGATCAGGAAAGTTCCTGATAGAATTTCCTCTAGAAGCCTTCATCCCACAGAACAAGTCTGCCAGCCGGGGATATTTTGGTGATAACATTTTGGCCTTTCCTCTCGAGGACGATCTTTGTGTCTGAAGTTCTGCACGTGGGTTTAATCTTACCTCATCAGTGTGGTTTTAGGTTGTTACCCTCACTAGGTGACCCCAAATCCGGCGAACCAGTTCAACTCGGAATCATCCCGCCTTTCACTGGCCACAGAGCTAAGGAGCCATCTCAAAGGCTATCCTTTCTAGCGGGGTGTGGGGTCAGATTTGCCAAAACAGGTGAATGGTGCAAGGGACAGGCTCAGGAATTGTGTTTCTGTTGTGCCTGGGTGGAGGTTCCCCTCCCCACACAGAGCTATTGTTTCGGAGTAAAAAGTGCATTGGGGCTATAAAGGAGGATGTCACTGAATCCAAGGTAAGTACTATGACACACGCGGGCTTCAGGTAGGGCTTGTTACGGCAGGGACACACGGCAGTGTGAAAGAGATTAACTGACAAAATTAGTGACCCCCTACAGTGGCCTGCCCAGGGGGAGCCTTAATTGTCCCCAGGGCGCATGTGATGCTCCTTTCCCATTTATAATGGATCTCTGTGTGAGGGGATTGGAAGAATGAGCCTCTTCCTGTTTCTTGGATCCTGTTGAACAACATTTAATTTTAATTTTCAGAAATTTTCTTTTTAAAATTGAACTTCCTTTTTTGGGGGTTCTGGGGAGACAGACCAGACCTTTCTAGCTCTGCGGGAGCAGGGAAGACAATCCAGCCCGTACCAGGAGGCCGAGCCAGGGGTCTGTGGTCCGGGGGAAGAGGTCAGAGGTGATTTCCAGAGCTGCCCCCGTGTTCCAGTGGCGGCTGTCAGCACGCGAGTTGAAGCAAGATGAAAGTGCTCTGCTTTCATCGGAGATGGGGCATTGACAGACTCTCCAGGGCCCGGGGCTGTATGTGGGTGCAGACGGGTCCCCCACTGGTGATGTCCGCTCTGCTGCTGTGGCCTGCAGGCGCAAAGGAGGCATGGGCCAGCCAGCCCAGGAAGAATGCCCGTGTAAAGCGATTCCTTGGCAGAGGGCTTGGGGATAATGGTGTTCTGGTAAGCTAACACCCACCGCCACACACTGGCATGTATTATATTTAGGAATGAAGTATGCCAGGATTTCAGTAGTGAGGAATGAAGCAAGCACAGAAGGGGCTTGACATTTAATTACTGAAATGTATACTGAGTTCTGGGGTTAAAAGTCCAAGTGCCTGGACTGAAATCCAGGGACTCATGACCACATAAACTGGACGGTCTTCCCCTGTCGTGTGGCTTCTCGGGCTTTCTCTTATGTCGGGGGCCCCAGCGTCAGCATCTATAAAATGGGAATATGAACTCCATTCAAAGGGATGTTGTGAGGATTGAATAAAAACATCTAGGAAGTCCTGGCACATACTTGTAAATGCTGATCGTTCCCATCAGTTCTTCCTCACGGTAGGAGGTCATCGTCATCCCAGTGATACACATATTGTCCCTGACACAGAAGAACCAGTCCTCCCCCAGATGAATGAACGGAGGAGTGAGGGTTAGTGCTCGCTAACTCGCGCGTTCTCAGACTGCAGCAGAGCTTAAGGTTACAGCCCGTTCTTTCTCTTACCCTCACCTGACTCCTACGGACTCACCAGAAACTCTGATTACAAGCCGTTCTCAGATCTGATTACCTTCTCACTTAGAATCATTAATTATCTAGTGATTGAATGTGCTCATAGATATAAAATCTACAGCACTTCCCACAAACCAGCCTTACAGAGTAAGTACAAGTAACAGAATCCTCTCAGATTTTAAGAGTGACCAAAATTCACCTCGGTCCCCATCATTGGCGACTTACTGTCCCATGTACTTGGCGAGTAGGTGGCCATTCTCCTGGCAGGAGCTGGGCAGCTGGCTGTGGTCTCTGTCCCCAGAGCTCCATTTCTTCCAGCTACTCTCAGAGCCCTGTATCCACAGCGAGATGCAAGTGGCTCGTGGTTGGCGACCAGTGGTGGTTACGCAATTATGTGGAAGGAAGGGGAGGAGGGAGGAAAGGAGGGAAAAAGGAAGGAAGGAAGGAAGGGAGGGAGGAAGAAAAAAGGAAGGAAGGAGGATGGATGGATGGATAGAGGGAGGGTATTAGTTTCTCTGCTCAGATAGGAGAGGGAAAGCCACCAAGGTACAGGCCTCCTAGAGGTGTGGTGCCAATGGGCAACAGAGCCTAAAAAAGAGGTCTGGAAGTACAAAGCGAAGTTTCCAGTCCATTAGATACATAATCTTGCCTCAGGCTGATCTAACCATAATGAGAAGGTTGAAATGATCCATTTGCCAGGTGGGAAGATTGTGACTTTGACATTTCCTGATGATTCTGGATTTTCCTTTGATGCGGGCCTGATCTCTCTCTTCCAGTTGCAACCTCTTGCAGCAGGTGGCACTTGTGTCCAAGCCTGTCTTCCCTGCTGCTTCTCCCACTGCTTTGCTTCTGGTGCTCTGTCTCCTTTTCTCCTCTGTTTCAGAGTTTCTGGTCTTCACCTCGGCCACGCTGCAGCCATCTCAGTGCTAATCACACCAGAGAATAGCCCCACCCCTCAGCCTCTCTCCTAACTATTCACGGATCTTAGCAGAGCTTTTTGGCCAGCGAAGGTAAAGTTTCTGAAGGTCCTTTAAGCCCCGCGCGCTGGCCCCCCTGGCCCCGGGGCCCCACTCTGAGCCTGTGTCTGGGGACAGAGGAGGAGGGGAGGCGGCCCCACGTGGCGTGCTCCGGCGGTGCTCGGAACTTGCGCTGGGCTGGGACCGGGGCACTTAGTTCCTCTGCGACTTTTGTGGGAATCATACGCCGCCGTTAGTACGAAGCGTCGTCAGAATCGCTGTTAGGGCTGCGGCTTCCATGACGCGGAAGAATCCAATGTGAATCGGCCCAATTTATTTCCCAAGAACATTCAGTGATTGCTCTTGGGGGAAGGGGTGGCCCCGGTTCTCCGCTCGGCAAATGGTTACAAGTGTGGCCTCCCGGTGGGCAGCTCTAGGTCAGTAACGCATCGCGCCGCAGTCCCGGTCCCGCGGGCCTTCCCTGCGCGGGCTCGCTCTCCACGTTTCCTGTAATTCCTCTGCCATAGCCACTCTGTGTGTGTGTTGCCCACTTTTTCCTTCCGTTGTGGAGGGTTTTCGGAACTAATTCTCATTTCTCTCAACAGTATTGAGCAGGAGGGGGGAGTAGGGAAGCATCGAGCGGCCCCGCGAACAGGCTGTGCTGCACGCACCCGCGCCCCGCAAGCCAGACACGAGGCGGGAGGCTGAGCCCTGCTCACGCACGTGTGTGTCTTTCAGATTGCCGGCATCATCTCGGCTGGGGTCGTGATGATCGCCATCGTCGCCCTGGGGAAGCTGCTGGAACCCTTGCAGAAGGTATAGCCCTGCTGCTCGGCACACTGATTGCGTAACCTCGCTTCCCTGCTCAGCCACCGGAGAAATAGCAGGAGGTTTAAAACTCACCCGGTGGAGAGCCCTTGCCCTGAATAACACAGCCTTCCCTGTCTCTCCCTGCAGTCGGTCTTGGCCGCCGTTGTCATCGCCAACCTGAAGGGGATGTTCATGCAAGTGTGTGACATTCCTCGTCTGTGGAGACAGAGTAAGATCGATGCGGTAAGTCACTTACTGCCTGTTTTTGTCTGAAATAAGATTTGGTTCTTTTTTTTTTTTCAAGATGTTATTTATTTACTTGACAGAGAGAGAGAGAGAGAGCGTGCGAGCGCACAAGCAGGGGGAGTGGCAGGCAGAGGGAGAGGGAGAAGCAGACTTCCCACTGAGCAGAGAGCCCGATGTGGGACTTAATGCCAGGACCCCCGAGATTATGACCCGAGCAGAAGGCAGACGGTTAACTAACTGAGCCACCCAGCTGCCCCAAGATTTGGTTCTTACGTGCCTCCTGCCACATCATTATGTGGGGACAAGTCTCCTAAATCTCACTTGCATTTTGGGATTCCCAGAGAAGAAACTAGAATTGTATGGATAAGCCAAGGCTCTGAAGCCAAGTTTTGTGAACGTCCTGTATCTCTGGGGAGATTTTTTTCCATCTAGGAAGAATCCCATACAAACAAACACCAAACCAACCAACCAGACCAAGCAACCAAATTAAAAAACAAAACAAATTCTTTTTTAAAAAAACTTCTGTAATATAGAAGGACAAACAAAACACAAAACAAAGCAAAACCAAAATACAAAACCCCTGCTGAGTCTAACTCTGACCAAAGTAAGCTTCGCAACAGGTCTGAGGAACTGTGACAACCAGAAGCTAAGTCCTTCAGAGTCCCGCTCTCATTTAAACCATGACAGACAGAAAGGAGAAAAATGCATCCCTCCAAGATGCATTATAAAGTGAAAAAGAGACCAGTGCAGCATGGCATAGTTTGTACAATGCATGAAAAAATAGGAAAAGAAAATACTGCTGTTCAGTCATATTTGCTTGTGTTTCCAGAAAACGATGCTGGCGAAAAGTGCGCACATGCACGTGCGCAGAGACACACGTGGAAATAGAAGAGAACACAGGGAGGGAGGCTGGATGGATGGAGAAGGGAGAGGGTTGGGGGCAAGACTTCCCACTGTAGACCTTTTTAATATTAATTCCACCTTGAACTGTGTTCATATTTTCCCTATTTAAAAGTCATATGAAAACACGTTGAAATGGGACAATTGGTCTTTACCAGAAAGGTCAATTTCCACTTCCTCTTAACATGAAGTAGAGTCCAAGTATATAAAAAAAAAGCTGTAATTTGTTCATGGACAGTTGATCTGTTTTCACAGGTAGTCTCTCACTGGACGGCACCTGCCAGATTAAAGCAATTCTTCTTTTTCTGTTTTGTCCTAGGTTATCTGGGTGTTTACGTGCATAGCATCCATCATTCTGGGGCTGGACCTCGGTTTACTAGCTGGCCTCATGTTTGGACTGCTCACTGTGGTCCTCAGAGTGCAATTGTGAGTAATGCAGACCCAGGTCTCCCTTAAACAGGACCACACCCCCTGAGCTTCCTGATACCATTTGATAAAATATAAGGAAACCACCTCCTTTCATAATAGTTTCTATACGTTGAGGGCGTCTATGAATTAAGCCCATAGCGCTTGACACACGGTATCATATTTAGTCTTCGGGAAAAAAAATCCCATGAATAGATTTTATTATTGTCATTCTATAGGTAAGCAATTCGAGGCTCAGAAAGGTTAAGAGCTTTTCCGAAGATCACACAGCTACCTAGTCGCAGAGTCAGGCTTTGAACCCGGGTGTATCTCACCCCCAAATCTGTGCACTTAGCCATGTGCTCTTCGGCTGTGCGCTCCTTTTGATGGTGATAAGACGCAAAGATTCGTGACTCAGCAAAGGACTGAGGTGGCTCTGTGGTTCCTTCTGCCAGTGAGATGCAGCATGTGGGACACTGGGCCCGAGGCTAGGGGCAAGGTAGCTGCTAAACAGATTGCAGCCCGTTTTCTCCTGAAGCTAGGAACGCAGAACGGGAGACTTTGAAAGTGTTGATTGTGGGCAGAATTCATTCAGACCTGCCAACTGGAGCATGCGCCCCACAGGCCACACGATTATGTGAAGTAGATGTTGTTAGGACATATGCAGAGGGAAAGCAGCAAAGGCGTGGCTCCATGCCACCGAGAGCGATCTGTGAGGGGGCCTGAACCTCTGGGTTTTTGTTAGTTCTGTAGTGACTCTTGAGAGGCTTTCTGTGTGTGCCCTCCTGGGTCTGTGAAGCCGTCCCAGCGGAGAGGCAAACAGGGCCTGTCTCTCTCCTCAAAACCTCTGTTACCTTTCCAGACTTCTGGCCTCTTCTCTGCCTGGGCTTGGGTTGCAAAGGAATAAGAAACCTGGAAAAACATCCTCCAAGACCCCTCCCACTTTGCATAAGCCCACCCTTCTTTTATTATTTTTTTTAATTATGCTATGTTAGTCACCATACAGTACAACATTTTTGATGTAGTGTTCCTTAACACCCAGTGCTCCGTGCAATCTGTGCCCTCCCTAATACCCACCACCAGGCTCACGCATCCCCCCACACCGCTCCCCTCTAAAACCCTCAGTTTGATTCCCGGAGTCCACAGTCTCTCATGGTTCATCTCCTCCTCTGATTTCCCCCACTTCATTTTCCCCTTCTTCTCCTAATGTCCTCCATGTTATTCCCTACATTCCACAAATAAGTGAAACCATATGATAATTGACTCTCTACTTGACTTATTTCACTCAGCATAATCTCCTCCAGTCCCATCCATGTTGATACAAAAGTTGGGTGTTCGTCCTTTCTGATGGCTGAGTAATATTCCATTGTGTATATGAACCACCTCTTCTTATCCGTTTGTTGAAGGGCATCTGGGCTCCTTTCACTGGTTGGCTATTTTGGACATTGCTGCTATGAACACTGGGGTACACATGACCCTTCTTTTAACGACATCTGTATCTTTGGGGTAAATACCCAATAGTGCAATTGCTGGGTCATAGGGAAGCTCTATTTTTAACTTTTTGAGGAAACTCCACACTGTTTTCCGAAGTTAAGCCCACCCTTCTCATTGCACCAGCCCGTTCCCCTTCTTCCCAAAAGCTTGTGTTCACTGCCCCGGCGCCCCTACGTGGTTGCCCACGGGCCCAGAGAGTTCCAGAGCTCCCTGCGTGCCCAGTTTGCTGCTGGGAAATAACTCCAAACCTGTCCTTGGAAGATGCTGCTTCTCGTACTCTCTGTGCCTCAGTGTCTACTTGGCCTTGTGAGGGTGTGGTTGGGAGAGAAAGGTTTGTAGAGAAAGATGCTGTGGCTTATGAGCTTTACATGAAAATTCAGCACAGCCCGATAAGCTGAGGATAAAGCAGCAGCACATTTTAGCTCCTGATTCGGTAACCAGGCTTTTAGCCAAGCAAAAGCCATATCCTCCACAATGCTTCATTGCGGGGAATTATACGGCTGATCTGGAGAGCACGTTGCCGAGATACCCCAAACAGATGCTCTTTCTTCAGGAATTGTTATTTAACGTCTGTCCCTGGTCTCACTTGAAGAATCACGGGATTTATTCGATTACGTCAGGAGCAGGGAGACAACAGTCTGGTTGATGGGAGGAACTTTCTCCTGGTTCCCCCAGGCTCCCATTTCCATTGACTGAGACTAATTTGATCCCTGAAGACTCGCCATACTTCCTCAGAAAGTTGCTATACATCACAAGTAAGTTCCAGGCGCTGTGCCAGGCCGTGAGGACCCCTGGGTCAAATGTAGATGCTGCCCTTTACCTCCAGGGCCTTTTTGAACTTACCTGACCCCTTTTGAACTTAACTTCCCATAAAAATGAAGATAGGACTGCTGACCTTCCAGAAGGATAGTGGCACTTAGATAAAATTTATCATGTGTGAAAGCTCTTTGCTCGTCCTCTGAGGTGTGATGCACGTGGAAGAGGGCTGCTCATGACTTCTCTCAGCCCTCAGGGAAGTCCTCCTCCTCCCAGGGCCCACGCAAACACCAGCCGGTCATTTCAGAGCTGGCTGTAGGAAGATTCATCTGTAATGAAGACACAGGCCCAAAACACCAGAACGATGGGCTCTTTCCTATCTGTTATTTCTTCTAATGTTTTATTCCAAAGGAGGCCTGTTCCAAAAAATCCTGACCTGATTTTTCTTCTCCTAGTCCCTCATGGAATGGCCTGGGAAGCGTTCCTAGCACAGACATTTACAAAAGTACCAAGAGTTACAAAACTGTAAGTGCCTTTGTGAGACATTTGCTGGATTTGGGTTTTCTAGCCTGGATTTTCAGGGCCATCTTATTTCTCTTTTAGTGTATCAGGTACAAGGTAGTTAAGAGGGGAGGAACGTCTAGAAGTCCGCAGGGGGTGTCGTGAAAACTTTGACCCAGTGTGCCTTCTGATATGCATGGCTTGGATGAATTGTGCCCATGCTAGTTTGAAGGTCCTATTCATGTAAAGCCATTGTAAGAGGAATTTCTTAAAATAGGCAATTTGAGGATTTCCAGAAGTTTCCTCAAATTCTATTCCTCTCTTATGTAATCTTCATCCTCTATGAAATTACAAAATCCCCATAAGGTTATCTTCATTTCATTCTAACCGGAGACTTTTAAGTTCTCCATCACAAGGAACCTTCTTTGACATGTTGCTCTAATCTTGGAAGAAACAATATATGATACCGGAAATGAAAAAAAACAAATCCCGTGGATGGGCTTTTGTTCCCTGCAAACAAAGTAGCTTAGTGGTCACCAGGGGGAAAAGCAGAGGAAGAAAATGTTGGACACTGACCCTGGAATTCCATTAGCTGCTACTTAACTTATTTCTACATTCTTTCTCAGTTACGTTGAGCCAAGTGCTGCCCAGAGCTAAACATGATGGTAGAGAGTCTTCTGGCTCATGGGCTGAGTTTGGGAGTTTGCAGTTCTAGGCTCCACTCTGGGGAGACTCTGCCCGTGTCACTCAGCCTCCCAGCTCCTGCTTGCTCCTCTCTGGGGCTGGACTAAAATTGCTAGGATTCCTAAAGACTGGAAAAATCTAGGATTCTGTAAGCTTTTTTTTTGGTCTGGCCACTCTGTGTCAGGGCAAGAACAAGCAGATGACATCACAGGCCTCAGTTCTTGCAAATCCCCTTGTTTGCTACCTTTTTTTTTTTTTTCTTTCTACTTTTAAAGAATAGTAGCCAAAGAACAAAGTGGGCAGGGAGTGGTATGAACTTGAGGCAAAATTATTGCTAAAAATAATGTCACTGAAAAATAATCATGTCACTCTTCTCAGCCTCAGTTTCTCCATCTGGAAATCAGAGGGTGCATAATTTCTTATGAAGGCCCTTCCTAACTTGACCTTCTATGGGACTGTAAAATTCCAGTGGTTTTATTTTTTTATTTTTATTTTTAAAGTTTTTATTTATTTGACAGAGAGAGACAGTGAGAAAGGGAACACAAGTAGGGGGAGTGGGAGAGGGAGAACCAGGCTCCTGCTGAGCAGGGAGCCCGATGTGGGGCTCGATCCCAGGACCCTGGGATCATGACCTAAGCTGAAGGCAGACACTTAACAATTGAGCCACCCAGGTGCCCCTCCAGTGTTAATAACCTGTGGCCTCTAACTGGGGGAAGCCCCTATTTGGGGAGAGGTGGGTACTGCTGCCCAGCTCCTTTGAACAACTGAAACTCACCTCCTAGCGGAGAAGCCAGAATACTTTTTTTTAAGATCTTATTTATTTGAGAGAGAGACAAAGAGAGAGCCAGAGGTGGGGGAGAGGGAGCAGAGGAGCAGAGGGAGGGGGACAAGCAGATGCTGTGCTGAGCATGGAGTCCAAGAAGGGCGGGCTCCATCCCAGGCCACCACCCCCGCGGCCCAGGATCACAGCCTGAGCTGAAACCAAGAGTCAGAGGTTTCACTGACTAAGCCCCCCAGGTGGCCCCAAAAGCCAGGAATTGAATCAAATGTTTGAAGCCCAAGATTATTTAACCTCACACTTTTTTTTTTTTATGCTAGATTGAAGAACTTGAAGGAGTGAAGATTCTTAGATTTTCTAGTCCTATTTTTTATGGCAACGTTGATGGTTTTAAAAAATGTATCAAGTCCACAGTGAGTATTTTATCCCTAGAAATTTGGTTTCTAACCTCCTTTGAGACTTCCTTCATTCTATAGGTATTTATTGGCTCAAACTGGGCTAAGGTCCTACCCCCTATTCCATCTGTATGGGGCTTTAAGAATTATAACATCCAAGTAACTTACAGTCTATCGGAGGATAGGAAAATACCAACAATACCATATGTATTAAAATCCAGGTAGCGGTAACTATGGAAGACAAAAACAGCAGAGATGTCTCCAGGCAGAATTTGAGTTCCAAATAAGTAGTATACATAGTACATGTGAGGAAATTTCCAGAAGGGAGCAATCCCTGTGAGTTGGATGGACCAGGCTGGGTGTGATAGTTGGGCCGAAGAGTGGTTATGTCAGGTGTTTGGGAACTCTGTGAGCTGAGAGTCAAAGGTATGTACACATCTTTGGGTTGGGAAGTATTTGCCCAGTTGAAATAAAGGGCAAAAAGTGTAAGGGAAATATGTCAGCAGGAAATTGTGGTCTTGAATGCCGTGCCAAGCTCTGATGCTAAGTCTCCCTGAGTGGGGTCCAGAGCAAACTTGTTCGCAGGAATGGTCCCTTGTGATTTTGCAATAACATAAGGGCTCTATGAGGTCAAGGGAATTTGTTAACACAGACTTAAAGCTAAAAGAGATTATTCTTCACTGTTTTTGGTTGTTTTGTTGTTGTTGTTGTTCTGTTTTTACCAGGGTAGAGCCTTTAATATGAGACTGTCTTTCCTGAGTCTCTGGGTAGGTGGGGGAGGGCTGGTGCGGAGACTGCCACCAGACCGTAGAATTTCTTTTTCAACAGGATGTCTCAAGGAATAATACTACTTGAGAAACAACCTTCCCAGATAACAGTTGCCATTAATGAGCATTAGGAACCAGATGTTTTAAGTAATTTGACATTTTTTTCCCAAAGGTTGGATTTGATGCCATTAGAGTATATAATAAGAGGCTGAAAGCACTGAGGAAAATACAGAAACTCATCAAAAAAGGACAATTAAGAGCAACAAAGGTGAGGTGACATCTTTCTTTTCCATGTTCAATTCTTTCCCTGCTCAGAGGAAAATGAAAGCAGTTAGATAGTTAAAATTAGATTTATTCCCTTTGGTATCCAGATATATACAAGGAGACAGTGATGTTGTTCCTTGTAGGCAAGAGGAAATGGGAGAGAATTTAAAAATCAGCACACCTCTTTGGAAACACAGGGTGTGATTTTTTTTTTCCCCCATTGAGAAATAAACCTTATTTTTACTGAAGGGAACAAAATTAGTGCTAATTCAATGCCAGAAAATTGCTCACAGTAGAAGACAGTTAAGTTCATAAACTTTTAGATCTATTACCTTTTATTCAGACTCTCCTGCCTATGTATCTCTTGGCCAAGTTCCACAATCTTCCAGAAATCAAGAGTTTCCTGGCTGCTCTGCTCTTCCATTTTTCTTCCTAGGGAACATCACAGTTTGGACTGAGGTAAATCTCATTCCTTAAGAGTTCATCCCTTTGATGTTTTGCTTGCCAAGGAAAAGTGTATAGGACTTTTAAGTAATTGGAGATGAATCATTGAAAGATGTCTCCCAGTGTTTGGCACTGAAGCTGGCAGTGTTTTCTTTGTTTAGAATGGCATTATAAGGGATGCTGGTTCATCGAATAATGCTTTTGAGCCTGACGAAGATATTGAAGATCCAGAAGACCTTGATATCCCAACTAAGGAAATAGAGATTCAAGTGGATTGGAACTCTGAGCTTCCGGTCAAAGTGAATGTTCCCAAAGTGCCAATCCATAGCCTCGTGCTTGACTGTGGAGCTGTGTCTTTCTTGGATGTTGTTGGAGTGAGATCCCTGCGAATGGTAAGGTTTTGGTGCTTTGGTTTATAGATCTGGAGCTTGGGGGCGCCTGGGTGGCTCAGTGGGTTAAGCCTCTGCTTTTAGCTCAGGTCATGATCCCAGGGTCCTGGGATCGAGCCCCACGTCGGGCTCTCTGCTCTTCGGAGAGCCTGCCTCCTCCTCTCTCTCCCTGTCTGCCTCTCTTGCCTACTTGTAATCTCTGTCTGCCAAATAAATAAATAAAATCTTAAAAAATAAATTAATAAATATAGATCTGGAGCTTGGGCAGTAGTAACAGGATAAGGGTCGCCTGGTCTTGCAAAGGGACAATTGTAGGATCTGTAGTTTTTCTAGAGGAATGCTTTTGCAATAGAGTGTAATATTTGAAGGCGTGGGCTGTGAGGCCAGACCAGGGGCAGGGGGGTGGCGTTTTGAATCCCGGCTCTACTACTTACTACCGGTGTGACCATGGACAAGTGACTTAATCTATCTGTACCTCAGTTTCTTCATCTGCAATATGGGGGTAATGATGGTACCTACTTCACAGGGTTTGTTATGAGGATTAAATAGGCTTATATAGATGTATATATTATATATGTTTATTTTATTAGCTACATATATAATATATATTATATAGGTATTATGTATAAATAAAGAGGTGGTTTAGAAGAGTATCTTAGGAAATATATTTATTAAGTTTTCTTTTCTTAGAGTACATAGAAGATAGGATATTAGAAGGAGGAAAAATGGAAAACTGTTTGTGTCGAGTGTGATGTTTTTATTTGTAACACGAACAACAGCAGGGTAAGGACCCCAGAGAACATGGTAGGACTGGAAAAGCCAGGCGTCATTAGGAGGTCAGAGCAGGAAGCAGGCCGGCTATCTAAGACATCAAAGCAAGAGTTGATGAGCGTGCAGGACAGAAACTTTCATGGTGTCAGAAACCAGTTATGCAGGCTCAAGCAGATAATTGTGGAGTGCCTAATATTTGCCAAGTGCTCACCAGGCACAAGAGAGACACGATAAAGCCACCGCAGCCCCTATCCTGGGGAGACTAAACAATCTAGAGGGAAGGCAAACATGAAGCAAACACTTAACTGTATGAAGTGCCCCCCCACAGACTAACCAGTGTGTCACCGTGGCTAGATGTCAAATTTAGGTGAAGCTTAAGATAGGTATTAAGAGGGCCGGGGTTCAAAACAGGTTCAAGGCACCAACAATCAGATGTAAAAATGGAAATGACCCTGGTAGGTGAATGGGATTAAGAGTACACTTAATCACGATGAGCATTGGATAATATAGGGAACTGCTGAATCCCTACATTGTAACCCTGAGACTAATACAACACTGTAGTTAACCATGCTGGAATTAAAATTTAAAAAAATGTTTAAGTCTATTAAAAAAGTATGGCAATGACCCCTAACTGGAGTTTAGCTTAATCGGGGCTTCCTGGCTACCTGGGCAAGAGCAAACGATGATTCTACGGGGTGGGTCCTGGGCTGGTGGGATAGAAAAGTGATTATACTCGACAGAAGAGTTCAGGAATATTCTGGTAGGTTCTATTCCATTTGAGAATGGAAATGAAGACATAAATCTTGTTCTGCATTGTGCATTTCACTCAGCTGGTTCAGATCCATTGTAGATTGTGTTAGTGCAAAGGTTTAATGAATTGCTTTTGGGGAGAGTCGGAACTTACTTAATGCCAGGATGGTTTCCACACCTAACCAATAGTTCTTTCAAATGCTGTAAGGGCAATTGTGATATCTCCAAACATTATACTTGCGTAGAGGTCTTGATTTTTTCCCCCCAGAAATGTCACGTTCTGTTTTATTATTGCCCATAGTTCTTGTGTCTTGGGTTTTTGTTTTTAATTTTTACTAATTTGTATATTTTTATTGAAGCACAATTTTTAAAAAAAGATTTTATTTATTTATTTGACAGAGAGAGAGAGAGCACAAGTAGGCAAAGCAGCAGGCAGAGGCAGAGGGAGAAGCAGGCTCCCTGCTGAGCAGGGAGTGTGATGCAGGGCTTGATCCCAGGACCCTGGGATATGCTTAGCCGACTGAGCCGCCCAGGCACTCCTACTGAAGTATAATTAACATACAGTGTTATATTAGTTTTGGATAAACAATAAAATGATTCAGAAATTCTATACATCACTCAGTCTCATCACGATAAGTGTACTTTTCATCTCCTTCACCTATTTCACCCATCCTCCACCCACTTCCTGTCTGGTAACCATCAGTTTGTTCTCTGTATTTAAGACTCTGGGGTAAAAAAAAAAAAAAAAAAAAAGACTCTCAGGCTTTTTGTTTTTGTTTGTCTCTTTTGTTTGTTCATTTGTTTTGTTTCTTAAATTCCGCACGTGAGTGAAGTCATATGGTATGTCTTTCTGTGACTAACTTATTTCACTTAGCATTATGAGTGATGTTGAATATCTTTTCATGTGTCTGTTGGTCCATTATGTTGTTGCAAATGGTAAGATCTCGTTATTTTTCATGGCTCAGTAATATGGTGGTGTGTGTGTGTGTGTGTGTGTGTGTGTGTGTCTACACCACTTCTTTACCCATTCATCTATGGTGGGACACTTGGGTTCCTTCCACATCTTGGCTATTTTAAGTAATGCTACAATAAACAGAGGGATGCGTATATCTTTTTGAATTAGTGTTTTCATTTTCTTTGAGTGAATAAATACCCAGTAGTGGAATTACTGGATCCTATGTTACTTCTTTTTGAAATTATTTTAGGAAGGTCCATACTGTTTTCCTCAGGACCTCCACCAATTTACATTCCCATCAACAGCACACAAGGGTTGCTTTTTCTTCACATTCTTGCCAACTCTTGTTACCTCTTGTCTTTTTTGATACCAGCCATTCTGACAAGGTGATACCTCATTGTGGTTTTGATTTGCATTTACCATGATGAGTGATGTTGAGCATCTTTTCATGTGTCTGTTGGCCCTTTATAGGTCTTCTAAGGAAGATGTCTATTCAGGTCCTTTGTCCATTTTTAATGAGATTATTTGGGGTATGGGGGCGTTGAATTCTATAAACTATATATTTTGGATATTAACACCTTATTGGATATATCATTTGTGAATATGTTCTCCCATTCAGTAGGTTGCTGGGTTTGGGTTTTGTTTTTTTTAGGGTTTTTGTTTTGTTGATAGTTTCCCTTGCTGTGCAAAAGCTTTTTATTTTAAGAAAGTCCTAATAGTTACATTTTGCTTTTGTTTCCCTCGCCTGAGGAGTCATATTTAGAAAAATATTTCAATGGCTGATGTTGAAGAAATTACTGCCTATATTTTCTTCAAGGATTTTTATGGTTTCAGGTGCCACATTTAGGCCCTTAATCCATTTTGAGTTTTATTTTTGTGTTATGATGTAAAAAAAGTGGCCCACTTGCATTCTTTTGCATGTAGCCATCCAGTTTTCCCAACACCGTTTGTTTTAAGAGACTATCTTTTCCCCATTGTGTATTCTTGCCTCTTTCATCATAGGCTAATTGACCATATAAGTGTGGGTTTATTTCTGGGCTCTCTATCCTGTTCCATTGATCAATATGTCTGTTTTTGTGCTTATATCAGACTGTTTTGATTACTAGAGCTTTTTTTTTTTTAATTTTTTATTTATTTATTTGACAGACAGAGATCACAAGTAGGCAGAGAGGCAGGTAGAGAGAGGGAGGGAAGCAGGCCCCCTGCCGAGCAGAGAGCCCGATGCGGGGCTCGATCCCAGGACCCTGAGATCAGGACCTGAGCCGAAGGCAGAGGCTTTAACCCACTGAGCCACCCAGGCGCCCCGATTACTAGAGCTTTGTAGTGAATCTCAAAACCTGGGATTGTGATACCTCCAGCTTTGTTCTTATTTCTCAAAATCCCTTTGGCTGTATCTAGATTTTTTTCATTAAATTTTTTATTTTGAGATAACTGTCGATTCACATGGAGTTGTAAGAAATAATACAGAGAGAGCCTATGTACCCCTCACCCAGTTTCTCCCCACAGTAACGTCTTGCAATACTAGAGTACAGAAATCACAATCAGGACATTGACAATGACAGAGTCAAAATACAGAGGACTTTTTAGGTCATTTTCTACATTTGGCATCCAGTGGCCACATATCCATGCTTACATGTCTTCTATTCAAAGATACAAACACATACTCTTGTTTCCAATCCACAGGGGCTGTGTTAGGAAGCTTCCTGTATTTTCTTCCCTTTCTTCCACAAATATCGTTGAAGCCCCTGTGTGCTATCCGGATGGCAACAGATGCTGCCATCTCTGGAGACATGGTCTTCTCATCCCTAATCCTGCCATCATTGCAGGTCGAAAACCTCTGTGGTTTTCCAAGAATGAACTTTTCTCCAATAATCCACTTTTTAAAAAATTTTTAATTTTTAATTTTTTAAAAAATATTTTATTTATTTATTTGAGACACGGAGATCACAAGTAGGTAGAGAAGCAGGCAGAGAGAGAGAAGAGGAAGCAGGCTCCCTGCTGAGCAGAGAGCCTGATGCGGGGCTCGATCCCAGGACCCTGAGATCATGACCTGAGCTGAAGGCAGAGGCTTTAACCAACTGAGCCACCCAGGTGCCCCTAATAATCCACTTTCCTCGAAGTCCTGGTTAACCATGAAAGTGTTCACATTCCTCCTGAGCAAGTAATGGAATGCTCCGTAACTACGGACAGATAACGTCACTCACTGTTACAATTTTTTTTTGTTTTTAGATTGTCAAAGAATTTCACAGAATTGATGTCAATGTGTACTTTGCATCGCTTCAAGGTAAATGCATATATAAATATATCTGCCTCTAAGACTTTCTCCTAAGCCCTTTCCTCTGCCTTGGAATGTGGGTACATAATGAGCCTTTTTTTAAAACTATGTTTTATTAGGGTAGAAAATGTCCCAAGTATAAAAGTAGCTATTTTAGTCACACTGACCTGTACAATTAAGTCAATGGCATTAAGTAGAGTCACAGTGTTGTACAACCATCACAACGATCGATTTCCAAAATTTTTCAGTGCCACAAACAGAAACTCTACCCATTATGCAATCCCTCTGAGGTATTTTTTGAATCACAAAGATATTATTTCCAATTTGTTCAGTAAAGCTGGTAAGCCATGGGAAAACATGTCCTGACAGCAGTTCAGGTCAGTGGGGGAAACTTACCATGGGGATGACCTAGATCCCTTAGAAGTAGATGATCCTCCAGGGTCTGAGTCTTTGTCCATCTGTGCACCAGTGTATGTATATAGGAAAATGCTATGGCTTAGGCTGAGTTCCCTAGAAGCAGGCCCTGAGATAAAGGACTCTTGCACAAGTGAATGATTTAGTGTGTGCATGAGAAATTCATGAGTGTCTGATGGAAGAGGATAGGGCAGGGGAAGAGGCTGGATGAAGACATGGTTTTAGAGGTCTGCCTGAGCCTGATGTCATGGGGGCACCCAGCAGGAAGAGCATCACGGGGATATCCTTCCCTGAGGCAAGCAGGCCAGCCTTTTTATCCCCGTATCAGTCAGTCAGGGGCTGTAGGCCCCAAGTTTGGGGTTTAGACTGGTGGCCAAGGAAAGTTCTTCGGAGAAGGGCATGGATGTGAGCCATTAGCAGGCTTCTAGCAGCCTGAGGGTGGGTGCACTGGCAAAAACAAGGTGGTCAGGAGCCAAGTCTGCCTACTCCAGCCAGTTAGGGTATAACCATTCCATGTGCTTCTGGAAAAGAAGTTCAGTCAGCTGAGAGCAGTGTCACATTTTGAAAATGAGGGAAAAAAATTAGGAGGAGGAGCTGACAAAAGTTAGTATTGGCTGATGTTAAAACGTGCTTTCCTAGAGACTGAACATTATTTCCTTCTTTTGAAGATCATGTGATAGAAAAACTGGAGAAGTGTGGTTTCTTTAATGATAATATTAGAAAGGACATATTCTTTTTGACCGTCCATGATGCTGTCCTCCATCTACAGAACCAAGTTAAATCTCGAGAAGTTCAAGATTCCATTTTAGAAACGGTAAATAAACATTTAACCTTTCTACATAGGTATCTTTCCTAAACTACGATGGTTTCTGTGAAGAGCAAAAATTCCACAAATCTTGGTTTGAATCCCAGTCTAGTAGGATTTGGGGCCACCTGCTTAACTTCCCAGAGCCTCACTTTTCTCGTCGTTAAAATGGGAGTAAAAATGTTTACCTTACTGGGTCAGTAGGACAATTAAATACGATAGTTTATAGGAAAGCACCTGGTGGTACCAGATACATATCCGTTTTATAGTGTGCAGTTTACTAATAAAAGTAGGCATTAGCTATGATGATGCCTTTTTAGAATATAGGTGGTGAATCTTGGATTTTCTGTGATTTGGGTATATAAATGCACAATTGCATATACAATTTAAATTTTCAGCCAGTGGAAAATCTCGATGGTAAATGTCTTTAAATAGGATCCATTAGGTCATGAGTGATCTTTGAAAAAGGAAAAAAAGAAAAGTCATGAATAAGCCCAGAGTTAATTATTTCCGACAAAATAGAATAGACCCTGGTTTCCTAGGAGCTTCCCTATTTTTGTCAACTCTCCTGATATACCCCAGAAAGCCAAGCATTCCAGCTTGGGTCATTGGACAGGTCAGTGGGCTGGGTCATGGGGCCTAGTCCAAGAAGCTCTTCTTTCATGGACCCTCTGACCGTGAATCTGGGCAACTAAATCAAATACTTATAAAATAACAACAGTAGTAATTACTTCAGTGACACGGTGTACTATATTTTCAGTTGATTCCTTCTTTTTAAAAATAGGATGAGTAGATTTTTATTGTAGATCGGAAGCTGATCTTTGAAGTAAAATTAATCTAGAAAACAATAGTGCATTATTCTTTTCAGCTCTTGTTAGTGGAGAGACCGCTTAATGCTGCTGGGGAAAATATTAACACTAAATACCAAGGTGCGGATCTGAAATACATAAAAGAAAAAAAAAGTAGTAAAACCACAAATCTCAAAAAAAAAAAAAAAAGAAGAGAAGAAAGCAAGCAAGCTACATGCAAGATGCTGATCTTTGAAAATTCATAAACCTTCTTCTATTTTCTAACTTAAAATTCTCTAACCCATAGGTAACAACAACAAAGCAGGATCATACAAAGCATTAAAAAAAACCCTCACATTAAAACTATTTAGAAGTGAGGTGTCAAATTCTTTCTCAGCATGAAAATGGTTGTTTTGTTATTTGTTTTTACTCGATTTCTGATTCAAGCTCTCAGGCCAGGAATGCTGCAGAAACCACTAAACCAGGAGTGCCCCTTCCAGGGCTAGACTCAGCCTTATCTGGCATCATAGAGACCTCGTCTGCCATCAGTGCATGGCTAGGATGGCTTTTTCTGGCCCCAAACAAGTGTTAGCCTGAGTATCACTGAGGGCTTATAACATACACTTACTGGTTCACTAAGTAGAGGGTTGAGCAGTACCAACGACCTGTCACACCAGGAACTTACACTTTTATGTGCCCTCACTGTCTAGCACAAAGCCTCATACCCAGTATATGGATAGCAAATTGACAATAAATCTTGCCTTTGGTTCTTTCCTTTCCTTCAGGAGATGTAATGTGTGGGTATTGTGGATGCAGTGATGGGACCCTCTCCCTGTGACCATCACAAGTTTTATCCCAGGATAGCCTCAAGCGGTGGTTCTACCTGCCCCCTAACTTTTACTTCATGGCCATCTGCACAGGGACTTAAGAAGTCTCTAGTGCATTTCCACCCGAGCAAAGACAATTGGGTTATTTATTTCTGAGATGAAAAGTCGCTCAAAAGCACTTTGAAACACCACCCTTGCCTTGATACGCATCTGGAATTGCTTTAGAAATACCCTTCTTCATACGTCAACCAAGGCCCAGATTGTTACTGGTTTCCTCTGTGTGGAAGATTATATTGCATGCTACTGCTAAAAAGCAGAACTTTCCTGAACAGTCAACCGGAGTGGTCCATGCACTCTGGCTTCCACTGGCAATAAAATTAATTTCCATCCAGTTCAGCTGGGAGCGGCTTATTGTCATCGCTGGGCACTCACTGCATGCTCGATGGGGTACTGAGTGCTCTCAGCTCAGCCGCTGAAGGAGAAACACAATTGACTGCTGAGTCACTTAGGCAGACAGGGTGACTCGTTAAGCGGTGTACACTTCAGAGGTTGGGGAAGAGAGCTGAGAAGGAGGTGAGACAATGGCAGTTCACTTGAATGTGGAAAAAGTAGTACGAGGAAGAATCCTGAGGTGGGAAATGTAAAAGAACAGGAAAGCTGAAAAGGATTTTGCGGTGTGGAGATTAGAGATGAGAAGCACCAGCAAAGCTTCAAGTAATTTTCAGGGGAGTATCAGGGTGGGCTGGTGTCATTATCTTTCCAATAAATATAGAGAATATTTATCCTCTCTTCTCTATCCTCTTGGTCAAGATCACTCTCATGCAAGACTGTAAAGATCCTCTTGAATTAATGGAAGCAGAGCTGATTGAAGAAGAACTTGATGTCCAGGATGAGGTATGATCATTATTTCCTTTCAGAGAAAATAATTTGGATTGAACCATGACTGGATAGAATAATACAAATAGTGGCTGTGTCTGAATAAAAAAAATTCAGGGAAAATGACTTTGAAAAAGATACCAAAAGGATGGCTTCATAGAAAGGGGAAAATGGAAAACAAGAATTGTCCCTTGAAGACGTTAAGTACCTAGGGACCTTTTGGCCCAGATATATAGGCACGTTCAGTGATTGGAAGCAGCCAATATACTGGTCCTGACTTTATACTTAAGCCTCTGTGTATGTCTTCTTCCTGCCCCACCTCAGGAAAGTGGGCTGGGGGAAAGAGGGCTTGAGGGAATTTCTAACCCGGGAGTTTTATAAGCTTCAGGAGAAGTTTGTGAGGGACAGGAACCTCACAGAACTTTCTTCACCTGACTGATAATGGTAAACAAGACACACCCTCCATTTGAAACTGATTCCATGTATTTTTCTGAAAGATTTTGTTTATTTTTTTTTGAGAGAGAGAGAGAGAGTGAGAGAGAGCATGAGCAGGAAGGAGAGGGAGAGGCAGGCTCCCCACTGAGCAGGGCTTGATCCCAGGACCCTGAGATCAGGACCTGAGCTGAAGACAGACACTTAACCAACTGAGCCACCCAGGTGCCCCACACGATTCCATGTATTTCTGATGCTCTTGGGACATCAGACTCTTTCTAGGAACCTTGACCTAAACATCTGACTGACCTTTGTGGCTCCACCACCAATTACAGTGGGACCAACAAAGTAAGATCACAGGAATTTTAAAGTTGAAAGATGTCTTGGAATAAGACATCCACATCCTAGCCCCTGCAGAACTCTCTCCTACTGTATCCCTACAGATGTTCACTCAGCTTGTACGTGAACATTTCTAGATATTGGCAAATGGTAGCTTTTCAAGGGAGTTTGTCACGTGATTGGATGTCTCCAAGTGTTAGTTTTGCTTCCAAAACTAGATGCAGCCTTTCTTTAGTAACCACTCAGTGGACTGAGATCCGCCTTCATAGCAACACTAGCCCTCCCACCGCCCAGCCCTTACATATTTGAGAGAAGCTCTCATGGGTCCACCAGACTCCACTCCAGGCGAGATTCCTCCTGTTCCCTTTCCAGTACTCCTCACGGGCGCACAATTTGTCAGTGCTTCTCTGCCAAGAATAGGACACAAAATCCCAGGTGGAGTCAGGTCAGCGAGGAGAATACACAGTCACAACCGACTTTGATCTTGTCAAGACATGTCTGTTCGTGCGACTTTAAAATGTGTTTATTTTCATTGCAGCCACATCAAATCTTGGCTTCTTTTTTTCTCTTTTTCTGTTTTTTTTTTAAGATTTATTTATTTGTGAGAGAGAGAGAGACAGAAGGAAAGAGAGAGACAGAGGGAAAGAGAGAGTGAGCGGGGGAGGGGCAAAGGGAGGGCACGACTCTCAAGCAGACTCTTGCTGACCCTGGAGCCCAATTTGGGGCGCTTGATCTCACAACCTTGAGAACATGAACTGAGCTGATATCAAGAGTTGAATGGTTAACGACTGAGCCATCCAGTCGCCCCTCAAAACCTTGGCTTCTGTGGAGCAGGGACCAATTAAAAACTTGGGCATTTTATACAAACTATGGCCCAGGTAGGCTCCCCGTTTATATTTACGTAATTGGTTTTCTACCCTAATGCGGGGTTATGCATATGTTTGCATATGTAATTTAGATTACATCATGTAATTTAGATTACATCTTGTTGGTTCTAATTTATTGATGTAGTTTCAAATCCTGAACTCATCACCCAGCATATTAACTACCCATCTACCTGCTATCATATGCAAACCTGATTAGTGTGCCTTCTCTGTCTTACTCCAGATCTTGATTACAGATGTTGAGAAGAATAACATTCAAACCCCTATGGTAAAAATCAGGCAGTGCGGATGACAGGCAGAGATTTTTGTGGGGAAAATATATTGCTAGGGTGAAACTCAGAGGTCCTGAGTCCTTAGTCCACCAGCTTAGTGAGTCTTAGCGAAGTAAGAACTCATCACATTGGAACTTAAGGGGACGCCTGGGTGATTCGGTTAAGCATTTGCCTTTGGCTCAACTCATGATCCCAGGGTTCAGGATCGAGCTCCACATCGGGCTCCCTTCTCTGTGGAGAGCCTGCTTTTTCTCTCTGCCTGCCACTCCCCCTGCTTGTGCTCTCTTTCTCTCTGGCAAATAAATAAATAAAACCCTTTTAAAAAAAATTGGAACTTAATGGGTGCCTGGGTGGCTCAGTTGGTTAAGCAACTGCCTTTGGCTCAGGTCATGATCCCAGAGTCCCGGGATCAAGGCCCGCATCGGGCTCCCAGCTTCTCGGGGAGTCTGCTTTTCCCTCTGACCTTCTCCCCTCTCATGCTCTCTCTCTCTCTTTCTCTCTCTCTTTTGAATAAATAAATGAAATCTAAAAAAAAAAATTGGAACTTAAGAAGTTGCCACATTACAGAAGTATTTTCTGATTGCCACATAAACTAATGGCATCATTATCCAAGTAACAGATAAGAGGGTCATTCAGGTAGGGTTTCCGTGGGTAGCAAAGGAGTAGTAGTAGAGTGGAGTGGTTTTGAGGGTCTGAGCTGTATTTCTATTTTTAATTTTTTTATTATTTAAATTCGATTAGCCAACATAGAGTACATCATTAGTGCCTGACAGAGAGGGTATGAGCTTTAGAACAAGACAGACGTGTGTCCGCCCCAAATCTACTACCTACTGGGTGGGTAGCCTGGGGAACATTACTGACCATGTCTTCATTTCAGTTTCTTCACGTGAAATGGAAATAGTAATACTTCATAGAGTTGTGGAAATTAAAGGACGCACGTAAAAGAATAATAGTGTCTTGTACATAGTGCTTGATCAATAGTATGTCTCGCTTTTAAATAAATCTAAGAACAATGAGGTACAAAATAAAGTTTTTACCCTACACACACCTAAGATGAGCAAATGTGAGTAACCCAAACTATCAAATCATATTTGTAAAAAACAAAGAGCACGTAGACTCAAGGAGAATTCGGTTGTATGAACGCTTTGTTTCCCTTCATTTCCGCAGGCTATGCGGAGTCTTGCTTCCTGACAGCGGGCTCAGGAGGTTGCTGTAAGCAAGGACTGCAAGGCAGAATTCACCCACCGATGTCATTCTATGTAAACATTTTCTGCATTGGCTATTTCTTTGGACTTGAAACACTCATTCTCTTTCCATTTGATTTTTTAAAACGCTTTGATTTTTTTTTAACCTCTTAGCCAATGAAAGAGAACCACTAAGAATTTTTTGGAAAGGCTTTATTTATAAAATGGATAGCCTACCTCTAAAATGTGCAAAATGGTGAGGAGAATTATCCAGGTGATTTAGCCATGTCCAGATCTGCTGATGTGATGCTGCTGTCCCCCCGTCCACCCAACAGATTTGCTAACAGTGTTCTCATGGGTACTGGAGTACCTCTGTTAGTGGGGTAAGTGTGACCCAACAGTCTCTGTGGGCAGGTGAATCAGGAAGGATTATCATAAAGAGAAATCCATTTCTGACTGAACTGGATACCCAAGAGTGGCACTGGTCACAGTGTAGGGTCACACTGAATAACTGCAGAAATTTAATTATTAACACATTTATCAATCAAAGTCTTCAAAAATCGCTTTTAGTAAATACATAAGCAAAGTTTTTAAAATGCAAACTTAGTACTTAATAATCAGTGTGATTATACGTGACCAGATATGTAAACAGAGCTCAAAATTTAAAAAAAAGGTTCACTTAAAAACTGTAGAGCCAGGCTGATCTCTTTTAGAAACACTGATCCAGAGAAGCAAAGCAGTAGGATTATTGTGGTTGGTAGAAGTCAGTTTTTGGTATGATAATAGTCATGGATCACAATTAAGAGCAAATAAAATATATGACAGATTGTCTCTAGCTTAAAAATGCAGCTTTAATTTAGTTTATAGAAATGATCATCATGTACAGATATATAGAGGTATGGTCTATTTAAAAATCTAATGCAAAAATTGTGTTATTTTGAACAAAAAATTTTTTGATGTGTTTATAAGACTGAGTTCATATTTTTGTCTGAAACTTAAGCAGCGTGAACAGTGATCTCTAACAGAATTCTGACCACCTTCCCCCCCCCAAAAAATTTAAGAAGTGAACATCCTATATATAAATATATGTTTAAAATGAGTTTTTAATTTTTTGAGACAGAACATTCTAAATGAACTTAATATCGAAAGAAAAAACGGTTTGGAATATACACATTGAAAATATGTAGGTTTTTAAAAATCCATATTTTAAACCAGAACATTTTGTATCTTTTATTTTTACTTAATCTTTTCTGAATGCCAATGGTTTTCTAGGTATTATGTATAATATATAGACTTTAGTCCTGAGGACTATTTCCATATATCACACTGCAGTGAATGAAGCTGTACTTGATTTCTAGGGAGAAAGAAATATGCAGGTCCCCAACTAAGACACTGTTTTGCCTGGCTGAGATTTGTAGTGTACCTTTGGCACAAATGTGTGAAATCCCCAAATGTGTTCGGCTATCCAAAGGCAGCATGTCTTATCTCTGTGTTTCTTAAATACGATCAGAAACAAGTTATCTACTTCCGAAGGATTATTATCAGTGGTCATATCAAACTAGTTCACTAAAACATCACTGTCATTTCCCCTTACTCAAATCATTCTGCATACCGGAATTGGAGTGAGTTGCTGTGGATTGCAATGTAACAATATTCTTTCACTCATGGGTCGTACCGTCCTTCGCTGATTTAGAACAGATATCTCCCCTGCTGGGAACAGCCTAACCAGGGTTATGATGTTATCCCATTTCCACATTAATACCTGCGACACATCTTCTAAGAGTGAATAGAACAGTCTTGCAGAAAATGGATGAATACCTCTGTTTAATAGAGGAAATGTGCACTGCCATTTTTTTTAATTAGTTGAAGGAAATACCAAAGTTCCATTTTACAATAAGGCTAGAGTCTTGTAAAATCTTGGGTCCACTTGTGACTATTACAAGAACACAGTCTGACTTGTTTCCCAAGCACACGCTAGGAATACTGCCTTTTCTGTGCATTGTGTGAATAGTAACCATACTTTAAAATCTGTATTGTCAGTGGAAATTTTACTTGAAATTAAAGTTGTCTTCTGTTATGTTTTTAACCTATAGGATAAGATTCCAGTGTTGTATATGAATTTCAATAACAAATGAAAAAAATCAAACATGTACATTTGGAAATATTTGCACATATTTTTTATTAAATGTAAAGTAGCCTTTCAGACTACTCTGATGTGTCCTTTCTGAACAAGACTATCAAATATAATAAAAAAGCTACATTTTTAGTTTGCCATTGCTCTCATCAGCCATCATTTTGCTGTATTCTTTATAACTCCACTTCTGGGGTGCATGGGTAGCTCAGTTGGTTAAGCGACTGCCTTTGGCTCAGGTCACGATCCTGAAGTGAGTCTCGGGATCGAGTCCCACATCGGGCTCCCAGCTCCATGGGGAGTCTGCTTCTCCCTCTGACCTTCTTCCCTCTCATGTTCTCTCTCTCTCTCTCAAATAAACATAAATAAAACTTTAAAAGACAGCTCCACTTCTATTTGTGTGGAATGTCTTTTTGTAAAGACTTTTCAATGTAATAACAATGTTACGAATAATCTCAGTTAATTTTTAAGATTTTATTTTTTGAGAGAGAGTGAGAGAGAATAAAAAGGGGGTAGGGGCAGAGGGAGAAGCAGACTTACTGCTGAGCAGGGAGCCCGATGCAGGACCCGGGGATCATGACCTGAGCCGAAGGCAGATGCTTAATTGACTGAGCCACCCAGGAGCCCTAATTTCAATTAATTCTTATAATTCTTACCCAAGTATTTCCAGTTTATTTTGTGCAATGATTTTCATTATTTTAAGCAAAATTTTAAAAAGGTTTTATTCATTTATTTGAGAGAGAGAAAGAGAGAAATCACAAGCAGGTGGGGGGAGGGGCAGAGAGAGAGAGGAAGCAGGCTCTCCACTGAGCAGAGAGCCCGATGCGGGGCTCCATCCCAGGACCCTGAGATCATGACCTGAGCTGAAGGCAGCTGCTTAACGGACTGAGCCACCCAGGTGTCCTTTAAGCAAACTTGTCACACTGGTACAACATATGTACATATCAAAAGGATACAAAGTATAGTGTACTGCTTGAGGAATTTCCACGAAACAAGGATACCAGGATAGCCAGCAGCCAGGCCAATAAGCAGAACATAACCAGCAGCCCAGAAGCCCTCTCAAGCTCCCTACTGGTAACTACTAACACCTGTGTGATGTCTAAATGTAGTGTCTGTCTGGTCGGATGTGGACCCCCAAACTGGAGCAAGAATCAGGTGGAACCGATGGCATGGGAAGTTGAAAAAATTCACTTGAGGAAGAACAAAGGGGACAAGTTTATTGAATATGCCCCAAGGAAGTGGCAGGCAGGAGAGCAGAGGAGAAGCTCTCTGCCATGAGGCAGTGTGTGGGGGCAGCTTTTAAAGGGGCAAGGGAAGGAGGTATGGCAACATATGGAATCTTCCCTTTTTTGGTAACTGCCTACTTGTAAGTAGCCCATTGGTTAGTTAGGGTCTACGGATGTTCTGGCATTGGTTGCTGGGTGGGCCTGCCTGTATTCAGTCAGGGGGTCACCGTGGGCCTTTTCTACTGTCCATCACTCAAGCCCAGTTTTTTGGACTTCAAATAAAAACAATCAAAGAATATTATTTCTCCCCCTACTTTGTGTCTCGCTCCATTCAACATCACAGTCGTGAGATCCACGTTCCCGCACGCAGCAATCATTTGTCCTCACTGCTGCAATGCATCTGTTGTCTGGACTTATGACCACTTCTTTATCCATCCTACCGTTCGTGTACACTTATGTGTGCATCTTTTGGCTTTCATGAATAGTGCTCCCACAAACGTTCTCATTTTTGTTGTTTCTCGGTGAACATAGGCATAATTTGGTGAAGGATGCACCTGGGGGTGGATTCGCTGGGTCGCGCACACATTCTGCTTCAGCAGACGCTGTGCCAGATATCTAGTATCCACAGCTGACTATTTTCCAGAATATTGCGCCAATTTATACTCCTTTCAGCTGTGAAATTAGAGTTCCACTTATTACACATTTTTGTCAACACTTGATTTGTGTGTCTTCTCCATTTGAACCTCTTTTTTTTTTTTAAAGATTTATTTTTTGAGAGAGAAAGAGCATGAGCGGGGAAGGGGCAGAGAGAGAGAGACTCCTCAAGCAGACTCCCTGCTGAGCGTAGAACCCCATGAGGGGCTCAATCCCAGGATCTTGAGATCATGACCTTAGCCGAAAATCAAGAGGATGCTTAACCAACTGAGCCACTCAGGTGCCCCTCCATTTGAGCCATTCTTGTGGGGTGTGTAGTAGTATCATACTGTGGTTTTAACTTGCCTTGTGCTAATGACTAAAGAAGTTAAGTGTCTTCTCAGATGCTTATTGTTATTTAAATATCCCCTTTGGGGAATTGTCTGCCCAAGCCCTTTGCCAATTTTTCTTTGTGTCATCTACTTTTCTTTAATGGCCTCATAAGAGTTATATGGTAAGGATACAAATCCCTTGTTGTGTATGGGCCAAGGGTAGGCTGCCCCCAAATGGTCCATGGCATGAAGATTATTTTTGAGTTAAAAGCAATTAAAACCCAGCAGATTCAGGAAAATCTCTTTACCTCCCCCACAACTGCCTAAAACAATTTAGACAGAAGACCTACTCCAGGAAGAGACTTATCACCATAGATAACTATATTATATGAACTAGGTACGGTAGACAAGGAGAGACCTAGCAAGGCCTATTTGATCAAAGTCCTCTGTGTCCCATTGTTTCTCAGTGACCCTGCAAACATTTAACGATCATTTACTCTTTCTCATCTTCCTGTCAATTACATTCCACCCCTTTGAGGTGCCAGACTCCTACCCCCTTCTCCTTAGTTGTATGACATATGTACCTCTTTTCACCTGTCTTTGGAATCTCCGCATCTGTGTGGATTCCCTATATGTAGGAAATAAAATTAAATTTTCTTCCGTTAAGCTGTCTCTAATCAAATTAGTCCAGCTAGAAGGATCTTGAAGGGCAGAGGAAATTTGTTCTCCCCAGCAGGTAGAAATATGTATTACAAATACGTTATTCTATTTGATGGGAGAAAAAGCAGCAAAGGTTGGCCTTTGCTGCAGCTCCCAGTCTCCAGGCAGGATTCCTGAAGCACACAGATTGTAACACTCCTACAGTTCCCTCAAGGACTCTTTAATGTTTTATCACTGTAGCTTTGCTTTGGTGTTACATCCCTCTGATAATCATGAACACCTCCCACCCCAGGATATAAATTAGCAATCATCCTTGAAACATGACCCACTGATATACATCTGAAGGGTCTCATGACTAGTGTCTTACTAGACAGTAGTAAATAACCTTATCTTAACAGCAGCTAGCCCCTCAAGGTTCTGGAAGACTTGCTTCCAAATTCCTTAGAGACATGCTATTCCTAACCCCCAGTAACCAATTGTCATTCCTCACAATCCCAGGGCAGCTCTTTCTACCCACCAGCCCTGTTCCTGTGCTATAAGAAAAGTCCCTTTTTGCACTGAAAACATCTCAAGATTTCTTTCTTGACCATTTGCTGGCAGTCCCACATCATATTCCGTAGATTGCCTTTTCACACTTAATTGTGCCTTTCTAATTTTAATGTAGTTCAATTTATCATTTTTCTCCTTAATGGTTAGCTTTTTTTTGGGGGGGGGGATATAGTTTAAGGAATCTTTGCCAAAGATAAGGAAAATATTTTCCTATGTTTTCTAATAGAAATTTTGTTTTATTTCTCACATTTAGACAGATATCTTGAGCCGGTTTTTGTGAGGCAAGGAGTGAAGAGTGCTGGGTGCATAGTAGGTGATTAATAAATATTGCTGGAAGACTGAATTAAGCTGCAGTGATGCTAAAGAAGGCCAATATGGTTTGGGAATCGTGGTCAGATTAGTGTACAGTGGTTCAGAGTTTCCTGGGCTTACGGGCCTATTCTTGGAGCCTACCACAGCTCACCTGTCTTATCTACCAGCTCACCCTACAGGTTTCCAGAAAAGGGGTTGGGGAATCCACTTTGATGCACATAGAGCTTCAGGAAGCTTTAGGAAGCTGGAGGCTCTCCTAGGCTCTAAACTCATTTTCAATCTGCTGACAAAGGTAGCGCACTTCATCCTTTTCTTCAGGGACATCTCTGGGCCTGGACACGGAAGAACTGTTTTTGCATGAGGTCTAGTGTGAAGGTCATCCCCAAGTGCACTATTTTAGATCAAGTGTGCCAGTATTCTAAGTACCCCTGCCAAACTTCAACAAAACAACTTTTTGAAATAATTACAAATTCTCAGGAATTTGCAAAGAAATGTACAGCCAGATTCCCCCGTACCCTTCACCTAGCCTCCCCTAGTGTTCACATCTGGCATAACCATAATAAGTACAATATACAACTCATGACATTGACAGTGGTACAAACCATAGAGTTTATTCACATTTTGCCAGTTATATATACACTCTTTGCGTATGTGTATAGCTCTGTGCAGTTTTATCCCAAGTACAGCATCATGTAAACCCCACCACAATCAAGATGCTTAACTCTATCTTTGACACAAGATTTCTTCTGATGGCCCATTTTAAATAGCACTCTAGGGGGGCCTGGGTGGCTCAGTTGATTAAGCATCTTCCTTGGGCTCAGGTCATGATCCCGGGGTCCTGGGACCACTTCGGGCTCCCTGCTCAATGGGGACTCTGCTTCTCCCTCCCCCTCAGCCTACCTCCCCCCAGGCTCATGCTGTCTCTGTCTCTAAATAAATCTTCTAAATAAAATCTCCAAAAAATAAAATAAAAAGCACTCCAAGCACAGATATACCTCTCCACATTGCCCTACTCCCAGACTTAAGGCCAAACAAGGATATCCTGAGTCCTTGTTTCGGAGAGCACCTCTGATATTACACTTCCTACAGCCTGGATAAGTTGACCACCTAATAATCCATTTTAGAATTCGTTTGCAATTTTTTTTCCATCTTTACTCATCACTATCCCAGTCATGGAGGAGCTCTACACCTCACGGCAGGAGCATCTGAAGGTCACGGTCCAGATGTAAGAGAGCGGTCCGCATCCTGACCGACCAGTGCTGCAAGTCAGCGGAGTCTTCAGGGAGACCAGGTACGGCTCTTACCTTAGTTCCGGCTGCTGTAACCAGTGACCACACGCTGGTGGCTTACACCACAGACATTTATTTCTCACAGTTCTGGATGCCAGAAGTCTGACATCAGGGTGGCAGCACGGTCAGGTTCTTGGCCAGCGCCCTCTTCCTCGTTTTCAGGAGGTTGTCCTCCTGTTTTATCCTCACCTGGCTCGCTCTCTGGCCTCTTCCTGGAGGGGCACCAACCCCACCGTGAAGGCTCCGCTGTCCTGACCTCACTACCTCTCAAAGTTCCCACTTCCAAATACCATCACTTTGGGATTATGGTTTCAACATATAAATTTGAGGGAGACACATTCGGGTCATCGTGGTGCCCTTCGAAGCACCTGTGACCGAGGTGGCGTTGCCGCACGGCTGAGGCGGGGCTCTGATCTGCATTGTTGATCCAAGCAGTCAACCCTACCCCTTCCAGGTGAATTCACTTCCTTGCTCTTCCATTTGTGGTGAATCTAGCAGAGCAGGATCCTTGAACCCATTTCCCCCAAGTCTGTACCATATATAAAAGGAGGCATGAGCTTCCTTCTCTACCCTGGAACAGAAGTATTCAGGTGAACAGGAGAGATCTGTACCATTGGAACACACCTGTGAGCCCATGACCTTTCTCCACTTGAGTAAGGGAAGAAGTGGTGAGCAGTGAGGCTGGGGTGGGGGTGGGGAACTGGGCCGGGTTATGAGGGGTCTTATGGAGCCCAGTAAGGAGCTTGGATTTTATCCTCTACTCTGGTAAGAGATAAAGGCCAAATGGCTGGGTCCCATTACCTAACTAATCCAATCAGCTGACCTGGACACCTAGAGATAAATTCCAAGGGTGAAATTAAAGTAGATGAATGAAGCTTTGTTGTTTGGTTTCCAAGGAGAGAGTGACAGATGAAAATGGACATATTAATTAGCTTTTGTGACTTGAAAAGCTTGTTCAAGGGATGTGATTTTTATTTTTCCAGTTTATCCTTAAGACAGTTTTAGTATTCTATTATCTAGAATGATAAATGTAATCATAAAAGCAATGAGGAAAACACGTGCTGTATTAAAACACTTAAGGCAGAAGTAGATACTGATTTGAGATTATGGAGTTAACATTCCTAACAAACATGTTGCTGTTTCAATCGGGAGTCACTGCCTTTTCTGGTGTTACTTGCTTATAAAAAAAACACAAACAGAACTTTTGGTCCCTAAAACAGAGGAAGATGTGACTGCCTAATACCTCTGTTTAAACCAGTTATTAAATGTCTGTGATAAAATACAAGGTCTGGAAAACCGTGGAAACGCACCCCTCCCAGAGAACTCAAGGCCTTCAAACTTTGGGAGCGATGTTTTACTCTTCTCTTCCTCACCTTCCCCTTTCTGCATTGGATGGCTGGCTTAACCAGAGACACACCCAAACACCAGGGAGGAAGCTCAGGATAAAATTCTAAAATCTGTACTTTGGGGAGAAACAGTATGGAGGCCAAATTTGTCTGCTTACATAGTTGAAGCTAGTTTCTTTTTTTAGTGTCATCTGCCTTTCCCCCCCTTTTTTCAGACACTAGCTTTCCCATCAGTTCCTCATTCATCCATCCATCCATCCATCCATCCATCCATTCATTCATTCATTCGTTTACTGTGCCTCTATGTTGTGATGGGCACAGAACCAGAAGCTGGGTATACAGTGAGGGATAAACCAGAGAGAACAGACACAACCTCTGGTCTCTTCAAACTTACAGTCTAATGTGGGAGATGGTCAATAAACAAGTGAACATCCCAGTAAATATACAACGACTACTTGTAGAGGCTGTACAAGCAGAGGGCCATCTGTGATAGAGAAAAACAGGGGTGGGGAGGTTGTGCACTCTCCCTGAGCAGGTAATATTGAAGGAAAGAATAAGCATGCACCGATCTGTAGGAAAACTGTCCAAGCAGAGGGAACAGCATAGGGAAGAGCCCAGAGGCAGGAACAATTTCAACAGAGAAGGGGGTTACCTGGCATTGAGAGACCAGCAGGCTGAGGAGACTGCCAGTGTCAGGTCCTAAACACGCCAGAACCCGTAATGGAAAGTTACTGAAAGGCTTTAAAGTGGGTGGTGGTCAGTTTCCTGTCTCTGGAAGATGACTCTGACAGATGCGCAGACATCTAGCAGCTAGCTCTGCAGGGGCACCTAAAGATCTGGTCACTGTGGTTGCCTGTGGGCTGAGGAACTAGGTGGCTGGGGGTCAGGGCGGGGAGGCAGAAGTGTTCCTAGGGACCCTTTGTTAACTTCTGACCTTGGAAGTATCCTGTGTATCCCGAGACTGGAAGCAGGAACAGGAAGGATGCCACTGCAGATGTCCAGGACAGACCCGAGACATCCGGGAAGCTCCGTGATCAGACTGTGGGCATGAGGAAGGGGTTGGCATTATGATAATCCCCGTTTTTGGATTCAGGATTGAGTGACTAAGTGGATGGTGATGATAACTGAAATTCGGGAGAGGTGAAGAGGGAGGGTTTTGGGGGCATGGACAGTTCCAGAATTTCTCTTTAGGAGAGGCTCAGGGGTGGTCAGCTCGTTGGAAGAAGAGCTGTGTCTTAAACATGCATGTGCACAGCATTTATCTAATCAAGATAGGGTTGATTATAGTGCAGTAACCTCAAATACACAACACGCACACACCTCAGAATTAAAAAATAGCAAAAATCTCGGGGACTTAGACAACAGAGTTTTTCATTTTTTTTCCCTCGTTCACAGTGAGCTACAGGTCTAAATGACTCTCTGGGCAACTGTCCTACGCGTGATGGCTCAGCATTCCAGGCGGCTTTGATCTTAGGCATCTGCATCTCAACACATGATAACTTTGGGACAAAGAAAGGGGCGGGGAGACAGTGAAGAGAATTGTGCACCTGTTCCTAAATATTTCCACACAGATGCCATATGTGTAATTTTCCCCACATTTCAGTGGCCACAGTGACTGCCATCACTGAGTCTAACTGCAAGGAGATGGGTAAATAGAATTCTTCCAAATGTCCAGAAAAGGAAGGAGAACTGGTAAAGCTCTAGTGCTGTCACTATGAAACTTACATGAGAATGAAAGAACTTCCAAAGTTTGTATCAAAGAATGGGGTACATCAAAAAAAAGGGGGGCACCTGGCCGGCTCAGTTGGTGGAGCGTGTGACTCTTGATCTCGGGGTGGTGAGTTTGAGCCTCACGCTGGGTGTAGAGATTACTTAAAAAAAAGAATGGGGGTACAGGTTATGCAGAGAGTTGAAATGTCGGCCATCAATGAGCACCCCTCCCCCCACCATTAATGTTGTTTTCTGTGTGTGTTTGTGTGTGTGTGTATAGGGGGGACCTAAGAATCCCAATTTTGGACATGTTAAATTCAAGAAGCCTCCATCCAAGTGGAGGTATCAAATAAGCAGCTTAATCAGGAGGTCATAGGATAGGTCTGGGTTAGAAATAGAATTGGGGAGATTAAAAAATATATATATCTGCATTTGGGCATTGGCGCATAAGAGTGTGAAGTCCAGCGGTCTAGGCCGGTGTGGTCAGGAACACGACGGTCTCTGGAACAGGTAGAGGATCATTCAAAGACAGCTGTGGACAGAACCTACCGTCACCCACAATTAAAAAGGGGTCTGAAAAGGAGACTGGGAAGAAACAATTGCAGAAGAAGGGGAGAGTTGAGAGGGACTCTGCTACAGCTAAGGGGAAGAGCTTTAAAAGGTGTGTGTATTTCTGCTCTTGTCAACGCAAACTCCCCCACCTGCACGACAGATCCCTGCCCCTTCTGCACCTCAGTTCCCGTCTCTGCACTGAGTCAGATCTAACAGCACTTCACACGCTCTAGTGACCTCACTGTGTCTTTTACAGCTTGGAAGGGGGCAGGGAGTCTCTGTGAGGTCTCTTGCAAGAGCACTGGTCTTACTATTCTCGAGGGCTCTGTACTCAGACCTGATCACCTCGCAAGACCCCATCTCCTAATACCATTACCTTGGGGATTAGGATTTCAACATATGATTTTGGGGGGAACATGAACATTCAGATCATAGTCGTGCTTGATATCACATTGCCCTGCTCTGTTCCCTTGACGTCATTGACAGTTCTACACTTGATCTTAGGCAAGATCATTTAGACTAGCATTTACAGTCCTAATTGTTAATTGTTTACTTGTGTACTGTGAGTCTGACCCCATCACCCCCCATATGAAGCAAGCTACAAGAAGATACAAGGAAAGCTTAGTTGGCAGAGGGGATGAGGATTGGGGAGCATAAGTAGTGGTTATTTCCTCTGAAAGTATCACATTTTCAGCAACTTTAAGATAGTATGTTGCTAAGAGGGTTGTTAATTATATCATGACAATAACATTGGAGCGGGCAGTCTGAAATTCCGATTGTGAAGCAAGCAGAGAAGGTAGTCGCATATTGGCACCTTTATGAGGGTTTTGCTGTCTCATCAACCAAAGTCTCATGCCTCCCGACGTGGCCCCAGGACAGAGAATTCCGATGTTATGACCTGGCTACAGCCTTGAGATAGGATCTCATCTACCTCTGCATCACAGGGCCTAGAACAGTGTCAGCCAAATAGTAGGTACTCAATAGTTGTTGAATAAATTTACATAATCTTATATAAATTATTATGTCTCTATAACTAGATAACATACATTACTTCATTACTTACACAATAAATAAATAAAGTTGTAAATGTTGCCAAGAGCTTAGTTGGATTTGGGCTGAAAACTACCCAATGATTTGGACATGAACTTCACCGGTGATGTCAGTGGGAGCATTTGCAGTCGGGGGCTGGCAACACGGCCAGACTGCACGGAGGGAACAGCAAGTGAAGAGAGGAGTGGGGTCAGGGAGTCTGCTCTTTCCAGAAGCTGGCAGCAAAGGGAAGTAAGAATAAGACAGTGAACCATAAGATGCAAAATGAACAGAGTTTTGTTTTGTGTTAAAAGATTGAGACTTCAACATTTTTTGTGTGTGAGGAGAACAGAGCCAGTAGAGAGAGAACCAAAGACGCATGAGAAAGGAGAGCTGGTGGTGTGTGGACAAGAGGAATCTGCCATTTATAGAACCAGGAATTCCCTTTCTGCGGGGATACAAAGGAAGTAAGGACAGATTGGGAGTCCGGGTCAGATGGCCCAAGGGATGGGCCTGCCACTGGCCTTTCTTTTCTTTCTAAGCAGGAAGGGCAGAAACAACACTTCCCAAACTCCTCTTCAATTTCTCCTCTTAACCAGTTCTGCTCCCTGTTTGCTCCCACATCTGCCTCATTTTTGCCCTCTAGGCTCTGTCTGTCATCTCCTCCCTGCACTGGACCGGCCTGCAGCCCCGAGGCCGCCGGCGGGCTTAGCGTGCGACCGGGGCCAGCTGTCTGGGATTGTCCTGCTCTTTGACCCTGAGATGACAAAATCTCCCGTCTTATAAAATTGTTGGAATTCCAGACTTTTATCTGATTTCTCTCAGTGAGAATTCCCATGGAGTGTCTGCACATTTCACAAACCCTGTCCCCCTACTTCTGAAACTGCATTCGACTTGGGTAATTATTCAGCCCAAAGATGCCCACAAAACTCTCCCTTAGTCCCCTAAAATATAACCAAGATATCTGAAACAAGACGCATTGGAAAGCTCAGCGATAACAGAAGGGAGTAATAAGAAAGAAAAGTAAAAAGGTGTTGTGACTCAAATGCCCAGACCATTTTATTCTTGCTTTACCTTGAGATCATTTTCTCAGATGTCAGAAAAGCTTATTTAATTGCAAAAGCATTGTTGATATTCCTTATCACACAGAAAAACTTGCTAAAACCCCTATTTGAACTCTTCTGCACTTCCAAGTTTCTCTCCCTACCTCAGCTGCCCGGTCCCTTCCCTGTCCTTCCAGAAGTTTCCTCCCACAGTGCACGGAGATGGCACGGAGATCTCTGGTCTTCAGCAGAGCCCTTCTCCAGTCATACCTGGCTCAGCAGAACAAAACTGGAGGAACAGATCTCTGCAAAACAAAAGCTCCAGTTTTTACTCAAACCTGACCGAGCCTTACACCTCCACAGCTGGAAACAGTATAGGAGGTTTTTCCTGAAGTTTCTCTGTGAATCCCCAACATCAGAATCTCCTATGGTCTGGGAATCAAACCAGAACATGTTTGCCTTGTAATTGTTTTAGACGATAGCTTTAGGAAATTATTAGGAATCAAATGCTTAGTTTTGGGGCAAAATTCTACTTATATCTATGTATGCACATTGCCTTATCACTACTGCCCTGTCTCATCCTGTAACCCCCAAACTTAAGAAATACAGTGTTACGTGGGAGATTTTATTTACCTGTGGCTGGTGCCACCTAGTGGACATTGTCATCTAAACAACTTGGAGTCTAGGATTTTATTTTTATTTTTATTTTTTTTAAGATTTTATTTATTTATTTGAGAGAGAGAGAGAGTGAGAGCATGAGAGGCGAGAAGGTCAGAGGGAGAAACAGACTCCCCGTGGAGCTGGGAGCCCGATGTGGGACTCGATCCTGTGACTCCAGGATCGTGACCTGAGCTGAAGGCAGTCGCTCAACCAACTGAGCCACCCAGGCGCCCCATGAGTCTAGGATTTTTAACTACCTGGGAAAGGTGGGATGAAGAGGAAGATGGCTAACAGTCAGTTACTGTTAGATGTGATGCTAATCTATATAAAATTCATCAGCTAATTTAATCTCCAAAACAATACTAAGTTATGGGAATCACCATCCCCGTTGTGCAAAAGATGGAAACTGAAACAAAGAAAGCTCAAGAGACTTGCCTCTCAGGAAGTAAATGGCAGCGCGACAACTGCAGAGTCCCAGGCCTTGCCTGCTGAGCCAAAACACTGAGGAAACTCTATTAATGGAAGAATCCAGTACAATGTATTTATACAGTGGAGGGTGATGTCGCTGGTGTGGTTTAGCCCCTGGGGAGTGGGGGAGGTGCCTGAAGACGACCTAAGTGCTAACAGGTTCCAGGGAAGCAACTGTCGTCCCTTGAGGCACTGAGAAGGGCCAAAGAAATGTCCCGCACAAGACACTGGGCAGACAAGATCCATTCCTCTGTGTCCTAAATTCCCCTGCGGGCCGCAGTGCAGGCGCGCTAAGCTTGCATTTTTTATTATCTTTTGTTGCGAGAGATTAAGCAAATATTCCCAGTCAGTGGGATAGCTGAAGACCGATGCTCTCCCTCCTCACACATCAAATTAGAAAGTTCAGACTCCCTTCTGGCAATCCCGAGTCTTTATTCCTGACAAAGGGAGAGTGTGTCAGCCTCCAGCATCTCAGAAGTTCGGTGGGCAGGAGGGCCTTTTTCGGTGGCGTAGACCTCAGGTTCTCTCAGGCCTTTTCTGTGGAGTTTGGGAGAATTAAGTCATTCCCAGATGTCTTAGTCAGCTGGGGCTGCCATTACAAAAATCCCACAGACCAGGTGGCTGACACAGCAGAAATATATTTCCTTACAGTCTGGAAGCTACAAGTCCAGAGTCTCAGTGTCGGGGTGGTCAGGATTTGGTGAGAGCTCTCTTTCTGCCTCATGGAACCTTTTCTGGGTACGGGTACAACAAGAGAGAGCAAGTTCTCTGCTGTCGCTTCTTCCGAGGGGACTGAGACTATCACAAGGGCCCTACCCTCATGATGTCAATCTTATCCTAATGGCCTTTCAGGGGCCCCACCTCCAAACATCATCACTCTGGAGGACAGGACTTTCAATACAGGAATTTGGGGAGGGCACAGATATTTAGGCCATAACGTTCTGCCACGGGACGACCAAAATTCACTTCCTTATCACATGCAAAGCACATTCATTCCATCCCAACGACTCTGAGTCCTACCTCATTCCATCTACCCTGAAGTCTAAAGCCCAACGTCTCATCTAAATATCACCTAGACCAGGTATGGGTGAAGCTCTAGATCCATCCTGAGGTAAAATTCCTTTCCGGCTGTGAATCTGTGAACCACAGATTAACCAGCCAAGTTATGTGCTTCCAAAATACAGTGGTGGGACAGGCATGGGGCAGACATTCCCATTTCCAAAGGGAGAAACAGGAAAGAAGGGGTGATGGGGTCCCAGCCACTCTGAAACCGAGCAAGATAAATTCCATTAGCTCTTAAGCCTGGAGAATAAACCACTTTGGTTCGCTACTCTGCCCTCCAGGCCCACTGGGGTGGCAGGGTCATTCCCCAAGTGTGGCTCTCTGTGGGGGCCCCGTGCATGAGGTTCTGCTGAGCAGTCCTGCTCTTTGAACCCGAGGTGGGGGCAGCCTCGTGCCCTTTGCACAGCCTCTCCTGTGTACACGGGGCCTGGGGTAGGAGTGGCAGCCTTGCTGATCTCGGGAATCACCTGTGGGCTCCTTTCGCCCTCTTCTTGAAGGATATAGTACCTACGCCCATGACCAAAGGGTTCCATGGTCTCATCCTGGAAAATCCAAGGCATCCAGCAACCATCCTTCATCCCATCCCATCTTCTTTGCCCCTGTCAGTCCACACGGGCAGTGTGTCTGCTGGTACAATCCCCCCTCTGTGTCTGGCTCCTGTGGGATGGCTGAGGAAGTCTACAAGTTACTGCACCCAAGATCTCTGTCAGATGACTGTCGAGCACCACCTTGGTGTTCTCTTCAAAACAAACTTTAAAAAAAAATTTTGAGAGAGAGAGAGAGAGAGAAAGAGCGAGCACACAAGCAGGGGGGGGGGGTGGGAGAAGCAGATTCTGCACTGAGCAGGGAACCCGATGTGGGACTCGATCCCAGGACCCTGAGATCATGACCTGCACCAAAGCCAGACACTTAACTAACAGAGCCACCCAGGCGTCCCAAACAAGTCTTCACATTTTGTGCAGAGATAGGCTGAGAATTTCCCAAATCTTCACATTCTGGTTCCTCTTTGCTTCACTGCTGCTTCGCCTCTCTCATTTTGCATTTCCCTGTGAGCAGTCAGGAGGAACTGAGCTGTTCCTCTCTTAGTTGCTTGGAAATCTCCTAATCCAGTTGTGTCACTTGCAAGTTCTACCTTCCCCAAAACCTTATAACAAGTCGAGCCAAATCTCACTTTACATAAGGACAGCCTTTCCTCCAGTCTCCTCCGGTAACATGTTCTTTTGTCTGCGACCTCACCAGAATCGCCCTTTATGCCCATATGCCTCGTGTGTACCTCAGAGTTCTCCCATATTTAGGTATTTGATAGAGCAGCACCCACTTCCTGATACCAGAATCTGTGTGAGTTAGCTCGGGCTGCCGTAACAGAATCCTGTCGCCTGGGTGCTCACACAGCAGATTAATTTCCTCACTGTTCCAGAAGCTAGAAGTCTGGTGAGAGCTCTCTCCTGGCTTCCTTCTCACTGTGCGCTCACAGGACCTTTGGTGAAGAGAGAAGGAACATGTTCCCTGGTGACTCTTCTTACAAGGATACTGATCCCATCATGAGGGGCCCATCGTCATGACCTCATCTACCCGTAATTACCTCCCAAAAGCTCCACCTCCGAACACCACCACACAAGGGGGTCAGGGCTTCATCATGTGGATTTGGTGGGGGAGGGGGACACAAACATTCAGTGCATTACACCAAATATGATTTTAATTTCTTTGCATTTATTTTTATTGCAAATGAGTCTGTCTAGTTTTTTTCCAACTTTTTATTTTAAACACCTGAAAAGTTGAAAGAAAGCAACAGTACACCACTGTGTACATCATTGATTGCCATATTCGCCTTCTCTCTATGTCTATATACCTCTCTAGCTATCTATTTGTTGTTCAAAGTATCTTATGGACATGATGGTCTTCTACCCCTGTCAGCATGCATCTCTTAACCAAAGTATCATTATTACTCTTAAGAAAATAATCCCCTTATATCATATTTTAGCCAATTCAGATTAAAATTTCTCCAGTATCTTTTGTAGCTCTTTCCCTCTGACTTTGGATCAAATGAAGCTTTAAGCATTGGATTTATTTGGTATAGCTCTTTAGTCTTATTAATGTAGAAAAGTCCTCCAAAACATTTTCCCCCGTGACATTGACTTTTTTGAAGAAACAATGTGATAATGATATTGTGACCATATGAACTCTTTGAGATATAACAAAAATATTTATCAAGGAAATGGGAAAAATGCTGTTACAAAAACACAGTGCATAATTAACTGGCCTCAGGTTTAATTTAAACTTCTTACCTGAGTGCAATCAGAAAGCTTAACAGTTGTAGAAATTAACATATTGTTAATTAGTAATAGTACTAGAAAACACTATATGTTCATGATTCTAGAACTAAATTTACCATAGTTTTAAACTGATGTTCACTGGTTGTTCAGCTCATCAAAATATGTGGATAAAATTTTTCAAAAATCCAAATTAAAAAAATCCTCAAACAGTACAGAAAAATATTCTTTTTTTTCCCCAAAGATTTTATTTATTTATTTGTCAGAGAGAGAGAGCAAGTGAGCACAGGCAGACAGAGTGGCAGGCAGAGGCAGAGGGAGAAGCAGGCTCCCTGCTGAGCAAAGAGCCCGATGTGGGACTCGATCCCAGGACGCTGGGATCATGACCTGAGCCGAAGGCAGCCGCTTAACCAACTGAGCCACCCAGGCATCCCGAAAAATATTCTTGATTGCAAGAATCTCTCAGAATCAGTCTATCCGTAAATAACTAGTATTAATACTGGGTAAATGGCATATGCAGCTATCTATACATTTATCTGGCGAGATAGGTAGCAATACTTTCATAAAAATAAAACAGTACTCTTGAGACACCTGGGTGTCTCAGTAGGTTAAAGCGTCTGCCTTCAGCTCAGGTCATGATCCCGGAGTCCTGGGATCGAGGCCCACATCGGGCTCCCTGCTCAGTGGGGAGCCCGTTTCTCTCTCTCCCTTTGCTGCTTCCCCAACTTGTGTGCTCTCTCCCTCACTCTATCAAATAAATAAATAAATATTAAAAAACAATAGTATGGTACTCTATATCCCTTTGTCCCTTCAGCCTATGGGCTCAGTGGCTTCTGGCTCTTATATAATCAGCAGATTATCTCGGTCATATTTGACTTCTCAGCTTTTCCATTACCTGTATAATCAATTCCTTGCAGTAAATTCCCCTCACTGAAAATGCCTGAAGCAGTTTCAGGTTAGACCCTGGCTACTCTGTGGTAGATGCTCTTTTTAATGAAAATATTCTAATTTTAGTGACTTTTTCTTGAATTTACTATAACAAAAGAACATGAAGTAGAAAACTTTTCCCTTTAACACGAGGGGTGTTAATGTTCTAAAAGCTCTTTCTAGATTAAGAAATTATGAAAACCTCTCGAAGTTGGAGTTGTAACGCTTAATATTTTTAACTGCTTTCAATTTTAGACAGTAAAAGTAGACAATTCACGAAAAACTAGTACTCATAAGCTTTTTGTTTACTTACTTAATTTTGTTCAGGTTTGTAACATTTACATTCTAGAAAACAATTTCCACCGTTGCTCAGTATTAGTGAAGTTACATTTTTTTTTTTTTTTTTTTAGAGAGGGAACAGAAGCAGGGGGAGTGGGAGAGGGAGAAGCAGGCCTCCCTCTGAGCAGGGAGCCCGATGTGGGGCTCGACCCCAGGACCCTGGGACCCTGGGACCCTGGGACCACGACCTGAGCCGAAGGCAGAAGCTTAACCACTGAGCCACCCAGGTGCCCCTAGTGAAGTTACATTTTTAAACCGGCTCTATTTCCCTACAAAGTCAGTTTCACGCAGCCAATGCGGGTTACTTGCTTTGTTCACAGATACATTCAAACAACAAGAAGAGTGTCTGGCACAAATAAATGCTGGTTGAATAAGTTATTTACCAAAGTTATTCACCTTCTTAAATTTTAAATTAGAATTTCCTGCCTAGGGGCGCCTGGGTGGCTCAGTGGGTTAAGCCTCTGCTTTTGGCTCAGGTCATGATCCCAGGGTCCTGGGATCAAGCCCCACATTGGGCTCTCTGCTCTGTGGAGAGCCTGCTTCCTCCTCTCTCTCTGCCTGCCTCTCTTGCCTACTTGTAATCTCTGTCTGTCAAATAAATAAAATCTAAAAAAAAAAAAAAAGAATTTCCCGCCTAATTGGCTGGATTTTATGGCTGTGTATGTAGATATGTATAAACACACACTTACACACGGCTTTTTCCTCACTCAAAGAGAACCTTGGCCACGTAGTGCTGTTTGAGTCTCTTCCTGTGTGAAGACCTGACCCACTGTCTTCTGGTATTATCCGTTCTCTGCTCATTTTATCAATGAACTCTGAATATGGGTGTGTAAACTGTCACGAATTCTTTACAATCCTAGTGGCCAGTGCCCTCCTATCATCATTATTTTATATTGTAAGCTTCTGTCTAGTTGTCTGCCACATTTGTGGGCAGAAGTTTAAATGTGTCTTTTTGTTTTGATAGAGCTATGCTATTTTTGATGACATTCTTCAAGTCAACAAATATTTTGTACACATACTGTGTACGCAAATACACATACTGTGTATGACACAGATATAGATGGCCAATGGACCCTATCCTCAAGGAGCTGGTCCTGTGGGGTAGGTAAAATAAATCTGTTGATACAATATGAAGTAGAGAGTCAGATCTTAGGAGAAACACAGCGCCTGGATGTTTTGAAGAGACAGTAACTACCAAGAGCAATGAAGGAAATAGACACTTACAGAAGGCCTGTTATTGGCAAGTAAGGAGGAGCCTTCATACATGTCATCTCCTTTCATCTTCAGAATAATTCTGCAAGAAAAATGATCATTATTCCCATTTCACTGATACAGATACTGAGCTTAAGTAATTATCCAAAATAACGCAGGGAGAGTTGAGACTGGAACCCAGTTCTTCTTGATTCCAAAGCTGATACTCTTTCTCTACTACATATATTACCTGTTGCAAGAATCAATCAGAGAAGGCTTGATGGAGAAAGTGGCCCACGAGCAAGTGCCTTGATGGATAGGTAGGTTTTAAGGTAGGACTAAGAATTCCAAATCTATGCCCAGCTTTTTCCTTAATTGAGGTACAGGTGGGTGTTCGATCTGCTGCCAAGAAATTGTTTCTGTTCATTTGGAGACCCGGTTCTGAGCAGGTAGTGATTACCAATTACAGGAAAGAAACTCCAAGTAGCCTTGTTCTTGAGTTTCCTGGCATTCTTTGGTCTTGGATACCTATCTTCTCCCTTGTCACCCCTTTGCATGGCCACACAAGAACTAAGTCCTCCTGGTGCTAAGATTTATCCTTCCCCTCAGACATTTCTAGAGTTAGTATAAATTCTTCAAAACACCATGGGAGATAGAAAACAGCGGTTTTCAAATTTAAGTTCCAAGGCATTAGTCCACTTTGACATTTTAGTTGGTTATAACCAACAAGGGACAGAGAGAACAGAAACAGCAGAGAGAATTGCATATAGTAAGGGTCAACGCAGTTTTATGCCCCACATGGGATCTGTGTGTGGGCTTTTGTTTATGTCCTGGGCTATGATGTAGACTGCATTTCTGATAGCGACAGACATTTCTTTAAACAGTAATGGGGCCTATTTATAAGCCACATATACCAGCAAAGCCTGAAAGTGTTTTCTAACCAGCATGGAGGAGTGGCTGGGCATAGGGTCAGGGAGCCCTCGGATGAAAGCTTTCTCCGGTCTAAGAAAGAGTATCACAGGCTGCTTAGGTATCAAGCAGTGTGATATCCTAAGCATTCAAGAGTCAGCTTAGTAGAAATTTGGTAGAAAAAAACTAGGCAATTATCTCTTAGCAGAGGCCCTGGAGGGAGGAGTAGGCCTGTCCAGCTCAATGGTTACCCAAGGCAAAATCCACCTTCTCAGAGAGGAGAGGCCGCAGGACCGCTCTAGATTAAAGTCCTCCTATTCAATTGGGTTATGTACATTTCCGGTACTCAAAGGAAGACAGAGGGGGAATGCCTTCAATCAGCAATACTCGGTCCTTGGGCTCTTTACTTTCTTCTTCTTCCCTGAATTTTTTCTCTTGCCCAGTCTTTGATGGTGTTTGGAAAGCCAGCTGCCATACTTGATAAGGCTTGGCTGTGGTAATGTTAGGGCTCAGTTTCAAGAGCTGGTAGGGAGAAGAAGAAACTGGGACTGTGTGGGGTTAGGGTGAAGGCCGGCTGCTAACCCCGTTTGAGGGCAGATCACTCAACTGATTCCAATACAGAGAAGTCAGAATCTTAGCTAAACATCAGTTCTGTTTTGTGTATCAGTATGCTAATAGGTTCCAATCTGCCCTACTGACCCTATCTCAAAACCTATCTTCAATCCATTTTTATAGGTAATAATAAAATTGTAGCTAATATTTAACATTCATTTAATGATGTGCCAGCTGTTATGCTAATATTATCTCATTTAATCTTAATTATCACCTTAAGAAGTAATGACTATAGTAATTACCACGGTAATAAGAACTACTATTTAATGAGGGCTTACTGTGTGCCAGAGAGTACTGAGTGCTTTAGATTGATAAAAACATTTAATTCTCACAACCCCAAAGACAGGTACAATTGTTACCCCCATTCTACAAAGGAAGGAAGTCAGCCACAAAGACTAGGTCATCTGCCTAAAGTCTCGCAGCTAGGAAATGGCAGCACCGAGCTTGGAACCCCCAGTCTTTAACTGTCAAGTTCAACTACCTAATCACTATATTCTACTGCCTTTCCCATCCACTTCTACTTAACACACTTCTTGTTTTTTTAAAGGTTTGAGAGAGAGTGGGCATGTGCACACCAGAAGGGCAGAGCAGGAGAGAGAGAGAGAGAGTCTCAAGAAGATTCTGCACTAAGCACAGAGCCAGACACAGGGTTCGAGCTCACGACCTGAGCTGAAACCAAGAGCTGGATGCTTAACCGACTGAGCCACCCAGGTGCTCCTACTTATCAAACGTTATCATGCATAATGGACACCATCCTGATCAGTTCTTCTCTTATTAACAGTTGATTCATACAAACTAGCATTTTGGAACTCACAGTGGTCTCTGGTTTCCTGGTCAACTGTTCTCTCTCTCCTCTCTTTAAAGATTTTATCTGTAAGCAATCTCTACATCCAACGTGGGTCCCCAGCTTATAACCCCGAGATTGAACTGCACACTCCACCACACAGCCAGCCAGCCGTCCCGGTCAACTGTTCTTCTGATATAACTAACAGTATTTTTTTAAAAAAAGATTTTATTTACCCATTTGACAGAGAGAGAGATCACAAGTAGGCAGAGAGGCAGGCAGAGAGAAAGAGAGAGAGGAAGGGAAGCAGGCCCCCCACCGAGCAGGGAGCCCGATGCGGGACTTGGTCCCAGGACCCCGAGATCATGACCTGAGCCAAAGGCAGAGGCTTAACTGACTGAGCCACCCAGGCGCCCCCTAGGTAATAGTATTGATTCACTTCCCCCCACTCCAAACTGAAGTTCTGCTCATTAAAAAAAAAACAAAAAACAACAAAAAACAAAACATATCTTGGTGAACTACGCTGTTTATATGAATAATATATAAGGCTAGGTTTTGTTTATGTACTTTGTTGTAGTGAAAACTCTTTTGAAAGTAAACTCCACACTACATGTGGGACTTGAACTCATGATCCCAAGATCAAGAGTCACATGCTTCGCCAGCTATGCCAGCCAGGCGCCCCATGTGTTCTTTCTGAAATCTTACTTTTCAAGTTCCTGTAGAATCGTACCTTAATTTTTTCAGTACTCCCAGACATGGACCAACAATGCAAGTCAAGCTGATCACTGTCCTCTGTGTAAGTTACAACAATACTCAGTCTGGGCCCTTGCTCCTACCTGTTTGATAAGCCTCTTTCATTGCTCTCCTACTTTCCGAAACCTGTTTGTTCACCAAGGCTCAGCTTAAATCCCTCCATAAAGTCTACCTAACTCCCCTCAGTCCTACTGCTTATTATTTTCTCTGAATGTGTCTAGTTTCCAAGATGCTTTCTTTTTTTTTTTTTTTTAAGATTTTATTTATTTGCCTGACAGATCACAAGTAGGCAGAGAGGCAGGTGGAGGGAAGGGGTGGGAAGCAGGCTCCCGCTGAGTGGAGAGCCCGATGCGGGGCTCGATCCCAGGACTCTGGGAGCATGACCTGAGCGGAAGGCAGAGCTTTAACCACCGAGCCACCCAGATGCCCCTCCAAGATGCTTTCAGTTGCTGAGCTTATTTTTTGTGTTGTAGGTTGGAGGAAGTTTGACCATATTTTACCGTTTCTCTAAATACAGTGCTAATATGATCAGGCATTTTTCACACACTTGGGGTACAAAGGAAGGTAGTTTTCACCTAGGAAGTCCTCTCTTTGTGGGGTTGTTTTTTTTTCCTCTCCTCCTATTTAGCCTGTCAGCCATACTTCAAATTAATGCAAATCCAGGTTCATATTAGCCTCTGCCAGAGCTCATATTTAAAGAATTAGAATAAAAAAGGGCCTTCAAACTATATTTTACATAATTTAGTCTGTAAATCAGAAGTTGTGTCAGCACTTAATGGTGCATCCAGTTATGAAATTTTACTGAGGGAAACTCACTTATTTTAGATTTCCTGTTGATAAAATGTTAGACAAACATTTGTTTAATTATTTGTTTGACATCTGTTGCTTTCATGCACTGCTTATAGCATCTGTGTTCTGTATTCATTTCCCCTTAACTGTAGTTGCCTCACTTTATCAGGGCGGTAGCAGTGTGACAAATTAATGTCTTTACCTAAACTGATAAGTGAAAGTGTACATAGACTTTTATTTGATTACTGCCCTTTGGTATCCATTGTTGGTGACCTGTGTGCTGTAATCACAATTTATTAAAAGTCAACATTCTCAGTATGCTCTACATGCCTTCTATGTAATAATCTATTATTATTGATTGTTACTTAAACTTTTATAAAATGAAAAAAATTCAAAATAAAATTAGCAGCACAATTTATGAGACTGACGTGCTGCCTACTGCGCTAAGGAGGCGCCCAGCAGCACAATTTAAAACAACAACAACAACAACAACAACAAATCGACATTCATATTGATTTTACAGCTTGGTGCTGTCCTGAGGTTTATAAAAACCAAACAGCATAGTAATGGGTGATCTAAGCACTGAGGTGTGTATTTGCATCTTGCTGACAGACCCGTCTGCTGGCCCATGAATTACAAGCTAATGTTCTTTAAGATGTTTTAATAACCTTCCATTTGCATAGCACTGTTTACACTAAGAGAAAAATGGGCTGGGTATCAAAGAGCTTGTTTGACTTGTGCTCTTTCTTGGTCCATGTTTGGGAATACTGAAAAATAAGGTACGATTGTACAGAGCCCTGAAAAGTAAGATTCCAGAGTAACAGTTAAGAAAGAGCACATAGGGGTGCCTGGCTGGCTCAGTTGGTGAAGCATGTGACTCTGGATCTCAGGGTCATGAGTTCAAGTCCCAGGAGCTTGTTTGCGACTCCAATACCAGGCCGGGACATCTCCCTAATGCTCTTTCGGTGGCATCACACTAAGCAGAAGGCAAGAACTGTATGAATAATGACCCCTACAAGGATCAGACAGGCAGCATTTAGAGAAATAATTAAAAGCACATACAATTAAATTCTAAGTGTTTTGAGGGAATGTAGTGCTACACACATTCAGTACCTCTGATTTACAATTATCCTCAGCTGTTAACTGTTATCTAAAAACTTACTATAACGCTTCAGATATAGCGGGGAAGTCCTTTTAAAAAAAACACCCCACTAAAGCATTCAGCAGATAACAGAGAACACAGGTCTGATCTTTACGACTCAAAGCTGTTAGTGCATAACGCTAGATACAACCGCGGCACACCCTGTATCCAGAATTCAGTACCGCGAAACATATCTACTAGGAGGGAAATATAATAATAATAATAATAACCCTCTATTGATCCAGGAACTCTGGCACTGAAAGCGTGAACAAGCCAAGGTAATGATGTCGTCACCAAGGGACGACAGGAATAGAACCCAAATCCCTCGGCTCCCAAGCTCGTGTTTTCTCCTAATTGTGCTCCTTTCTACTCATCCCAGAGCACCAAGTGTAAAGGGCTGGAGAAGGGAGTGGACACACATGAGCCGAGTCGGCGAGGTGGAGGCCGCACTGAAGGTCCCCAGGAACCTCTCTGTGGCACTTTCCTTTGTTTTGGCTGAGGACGATGAAGGCAGCCGCAACCACGGCCCCCGGGGACCGAGAACTGGAACTAGGTACTGCCCGCGCGCTCACTCTCTCTTCCTCATTTTAGGCCTTTCCTTTGCACCCTCTCCCTTCCGGCCGGCCTCGCCGCGCGTGCATCGCCTGCTCCGGCTCCGCTCTTCCGGGCCGCCGTCCCCGCCGGAGGGGCAGCCGCGGGTCCCCCGCGCCCTCAGGTGGTCCGGGCGCTCCCGGCTCTGAACTACGAGCGCTCGTCAAGCGTCCGGCGTTTCAGCCGTTAGAAACTCAAGCGGTGGGAACGGGGGCGTATACCAAGTCGGCTCTGCGTGGGTCTGCGGAGCTCGCCAGGACAAAGCAAATTTTAGACAATAAGCAAAGAGCTTTTCTCTTCTCTCCCAGCCCAGCCATCCCCTGGGCAACCTCCCACTGGAGGACGCCTTCCGGAGCGCGCGTGTTTACACTTTCCCTGCACCGGGTGGAGGAGACGAGCGCTCGCGCACTCCGGGGGATTCCAAACCGTTACTCCGCCCGCCGGGGTGGGGCCAGCCCAACGGCCGAGCCTGCGCAGTGGGCCTGACCGGCTCCGGGGGTCCAGCGCACTACAAATCCCAGAAGGCAACGCTCTGCGGAGGCGGCCAGCCCCCTCAACTGCCGCGAGCTTATTCCTCCGGCTACTACTGCTCTCCCCCTCCCCTGTTTCCGTGGGTCTCCTTTCCGTAGTTAAAGGCTATTCTCTCTTGAAGCACGTGAGGAGAAGGCTCAGCAACCTGGACTTGGAAGCTCTTTGCTTAACCTCTTTGTTCCCCTCTCCCCGAACTATGCCTGACTCCTTCACCGGAGTTGGGTAGTGGATAAGAGAGCAGGAAACCTGGGGAAGCCAAAGCCGCGGCAACTTGGTCGCACTTCCGCCTCCCGGGCTCCGGAAGGTAGAGCGCACGCGCTCCCTGCGACTCCGGCGCGGTTGACTTCCGCTCCCACTGTGCTCTGCGAGCCGAATCATGGATCACACTGGTAAGGAGGCGGAGGCTGTGGGGGTCCCGGTTCCATGCCCCCTTGGCCGGCCTGGGACTGGCTGCCCAGCGGGCAGAGAGGGGATACGCTCGCCCTACAGCAGTGGGGGGTGGAGGTGAGGAAGAAATCTTACAGACCCCTCCCCGTGCCCGGCAAGGGCCTGCTGCTTCCCGGCCTACCGTCCGGTGTGGTACCTTACAGCCTCGGTGCCGGCAACAGCCGCTTCTCTGGTTCTGCTGAGCTCCCAGCCCAGACGGTGGGTGGCGCGGGCCTCGTGGGGACGAGAGAACCCTGGCTTCTTCTCTCTCTCTTTTTTTTTTTTTCCTTCATCCCGGGTGCTCTGCTCTACGTGTTGGGGACTGGCGGGTAGATTCCAATCTCAGAGTCGGGAAAGCTCATTACGCTGGGAGTCGATGCGCGGGAGTGGGTTGGAGACTTCCTGCTGTCTCAGCCAGCCTTGGGCGGGTGCTGCGGTGGTCACTGCAGGTCGTTATTGTCTCTCCGGTCCTTCATGGACTAGAGGTGGGAGAAGGGAGTCGGATATGGTTTTCGGAATCATACTCGGAGCGGCTTTTTCTGTCCGAGTCCAAAGCATGCCCCGCGCTCCGGCTGTGGTCCTTACTCATCATTTGGGGGCGTTTACAAAGGAGAACATAAATTCAAGATACTCTGATCTCTTTCTTCAAGTAAGAATGACTCCGCTCTTCGTTATATGTTGTTTGGCTTTTTCTTCTTTGTGGTTTTTGGATATTGAATGAGTGCACTTGGAGTTAGTGTTCCGTACAGTTCTATCAGCCGTATCGTAAGTAGGAAAAAAGGATATTCCTTGTATTAACTATTGGTTAGGATGCTCTCAATCATCAAATACCTACTTAATTTTGTACATATAGATATAAAATTATATCTCTATAAAATTTAGTGAGTGCTAGTCAGCATAACATACACTGGATACCTGTATGCCTGGAGATGGAATGATGGAATTGTAAACAAGATGGACTGAGTCCCTGACCTCATGGAGATTACATTCTGTTGGGGAAGACAAGATAGACAAGTTTTTTTTTTTTTTTTTTTTTTTAAACGTAAACATTACAGATCATGATGAGTGCTTTGAAAAAAACTGTGATAAAGACTAAATAGGAGGAAGCTTCAGAGAGAGTGGTCAGGGAGGGTCTTTCTGTAAAGGTAGTATTTACAAGCCGAGATCTGATAGATGAGAAGAATCCATCCATGGAATTAGTGAGGAGGAAAGCATTTCTAGCAAATACAAAGATTCTGAGGAAGGAAAATGTAGAGGTTAGTCAGCTGCAGCTTAGCAAGAAGAAAAGGGCCCTAAGAGATTGGAAAGGAAAGCAGGGGTCAGATCATAAAAGACTTTGAAGGCCATGGTAAAGATTTGATTCTATTTTAAGTGCAATGTGAAGCCATTGAACAGGAGTACAGGAGGAACATAAGTTCTTTAAAAAAGACAATAGGTTCATGCAGAATGGTGTAAGGAGGGAGGGAAGAATAATAAAAAATAGACAATTGAAACAGTGATTGCAGTAGACAAGAACAGAGGCTCAACTTAGTGAAGTTGCTTGGTTTAGGGAAAAGGGAAATGTGCAGATTCCATATTTTCATGGTAGAACTCAATAGGAGCTTTGCAGGGGAAAGAAGAGATGCCTAGGTGTCTGGGTTAACAGCTAGGTAGTGTCTGTTACTCAGTTGAAGAAAACTTGGGAAGTAAACAGACTTTTTTAAAGTGGTAAAGCTGAGACCTGGGAACTTGGGAATGAGATTTTGGACTGTTAAGTATGAGCTGTGTGTTGTGTACGGGGACATACAAGGGGAGATGTCAGGTGGAGATCAGAGGAAAGATGTGGGTTGAAAAATACATATTTGAGACTTAGGGCCAGATAGCTAATACTTTATGGAATGAGGATGGATGAGATCACTTGAACGAGAATATAGAGGAGAAGAGGGTCAAGACCCAGGCTGTATGTAAGGAACCCTTAGTATTTGGAAGTTTTGTAGAATTGAAACTCTGGGACCTTGGTGTTTGAGTAGCAAACATGCAGCTTTAGCAAAACAGTTCTCATTAGAGCCTGTTACTGGAATTGGGGGTCAAGCCCATTGCACAGTTTAGAGGATGTTATGTTGGGAAGTTTTAGTAGGGCTGGGTATGTCTCTGAGTATTTGTTATCCTAGTTCTCTAAGTTAAAATGTTGCCTAAGAAAGGAAAGAGTCATCCTGACATGAAAATATTCACAAATGAGCTAACCACCTAAAAAGTTAGTTCTTACTCAGATGATACTACTGCTCTTTTTCTATTCTTTTTTTTTTTTTTAAGATTTTATTTTTAAGTAAGCTCTACACCCAACCTGGGGCTCCACTTTACAACTGCAAGATCAAGAGTCGCACGTTCTACCGATTGGGCCAACCAGGCGCCTCTTTTTCTATTCTTTTAATTTTGTTATAAGTCATTTTCCTTGCTTCATTATAAACCTTGCAAAAGATTCAGGTTTTCATGGGATTCATAAGCATGAATTTGGTAACTGTTTAAATTGCAAATGAAATCATTGGCAAGTTGCGGAAATGCCAGGTGATTGAAGACATTATGATTAGGTAGGCATCTTAAAAGAAAGATTTTGACGTCAAAGGATTAAGAGAGGGTCTTGGGGAAATTGAGGATACCCTTGAATATTATATGCAAAATTGACTGAATTTATGATTATGCTGAAAAGTCAAACGTAAAATGAAGGCTATCTTTAGTGTTCTAATAGAATTTTGCCAGGAAAAACTACTCCAGGGAAGTATGATTTAACCTTTATTCATTCTTTGGTCCTTCTAAGAATCAGCTCTTGGTTGTAACTGAAATCTAAATTTGGTAAGATATTTCTTGGTTCCTTTATTTCAGTATACAATTCTAAATGAAATTAGAAAAAAATAGTATAATATGAAAGTGTTACTCCTTTTTAAAGTGGACTCATCTTAAATGGCCTCAAAGAGGTGCCTGGCCGGTTCAGCCGGTAGAGCATGTGACTGACTCAATGCTGGGATTATAAATTCAAGCCCCCCACTGGATGTAGAGAATACTTAAAAAGAAAATCTTTTATAAAATAAAAAAGAAAAATAAATGACAGTGATAGCTTTAGTTCTCATTTTCTCTATAATATCCAAGGATTTTTGTAGTTATGGGCTTTATATTTTTAGTTGGCATATTCAAAAAGAAATTGTGCTGTATTTTCTGATTTTTAATTAAAAAGAAAAGAGAGACAAACCCAGAATGATGTCACTCTTAAATGCTGTACTTTGTTTATGGGCTTGCATTGCAATCTGTGAGGTAGGCGGCAAGGTGTTAAAGGGCAGTGGACTCCCTAAAAATTGTGGGAGACTAAGCAAGCTACTGTTGTGACCCGTGTTCAGGATGGTGGGAAAAGGATTTGCCGTAATGAAGTGTTGGTATTTTGGTCATTCCTCTAGGTTAAACCATTGAGTCCTTCTAATATCTGAAGGACAACACTGAACTGTTAAATCTGTCCACATTAACTTGCTTTTTTATTTTATTGAAAAATCAGGAATACCTCTGTCCTTTGGCTATTACATTGCTTGTAGGTACTTTACATAAATAACTAGAATGGAAGCAGATGAAATATATTATTCAACTTGTTAATACATTTTGTGAAGTGTTGAAAGTTGACCAAGTTGGGTTTATCCTAATTCAAGAGTTTAGCTAACCATGTAATTCCTTTCCATGAATTTTTTTCTTGGAGGATTAGCTATTATAAAAGTAATAATAGAAAGTAGACTGAAAGATATTTAATTAATTGTTAAGAATGTATCTTGAATTTTGTTCTAAATATTGCTCAGAAAGAGGGGTGCCTGGTTGGCTCGGTCAGAAGAGCATGAGACTCTTCATCTCGAGGTTGTGAGTTTGAGTCCCATGTAGGGTATAGAGATTTTGTAGATAAATAAAACTTAAATACTGTTGAGAAAGAGTGCAAATTGATGTGAATTTAACATGTGTCTGATCCTAGTAGCCTTGGAGATCATTAGTACTAGGTTACTTTCCAAATTTGGCTTTCACTGAATGTGATGTGAACAGTGTGCCTATCAATCTTGATGGTAATGTCTCCTGTGGGGGCAGTTCAGTAATTTTCACATTTAAAACATTACTATTTTTAAAGATTATTTTATTTGCATTTCCTATTTTAGGGCATTTCCCTTTGTGTCTTTAGTAGGTAAAGGCGAATATTTTTTGTATTGTAATATTTTGTCATAGACTTAAAAAAGGGAGACAACCTTCAGATGGAGTCAGTTGTATGAAATAATGCTCCCATTACTCATGAGAAATGAGTTAATTTGTTTCATAGCTAATAGCAAGCAGGGACTTAGAAAGTGTCCCTTGTTTAGATCTAGTTTAATCACAGAAACCTTGCATCCTCCTAAACTCTAATGTTCCATTATGATGCTATTCATAACAACACACTTGAATTTTATCTCTAGGAAGGTTATAGCACAAATACATTATTGTGTATTTCTACTATTAAATGGTGTAGTAATTTTTGCTGTTCTTGAATACTTTTTAGAAAAACCATTTTACACTTAAGGAAATAATCGCCTTCTTTAAAACTAACTTCATTTTCAGATGCATTATTTATTTAATTATGCCATTGTCAGTGTTAGTTTTGTGTTGGTTTTGATTGTCCTAATGTAGATTCACTTCACAGACTTAAGTGTTTTGTGTGCTTGGTGGAGAATAGGGATGGTTTCTTTCTTTTCCTTCTCCTTCCTCTTATTCTTTTTTTCTTTTCTTTTCTTTCTTTCTTTTTTTTTTTTTTTTTTTTTTTTTTTTTTTTTTTTTTTTTTTTTTTTTTTTTTTTTTTTTTTTTTTCCTTTTAAGAAAATCTCTTCTGGTTAAAGACAGAAATTCTTATCTTGGGCCTGTGAAGGGTTTTATGTTTTCTGTGAACTTTTCTGGAGTCATGAAAATTTTTGTCTTACTTCGGGGAGAGGTTCTATAACTTTTGTCAACTTTTTAAAGAGTTCTGTATCTCAAAAAGCATTGCTTTAAGATTTTATCCAGTACAGAGAAAATTAGTGTTTAAACTTATATAACATAATGTTTAAAATCAGAGCCCATATATTTAGCCCTTGATAATGTTGGGTATGTGATTTTAATACTTGTGTCAGAACAACCTTCAGAAAAGGATAACTGAAAGAAATCACAACTTTTTTCTTCTGACATAGATAATGAGTTACAAGGCACTAATAGTTCTGGATCGTTGGGTGGTCTTGATGTTCGAAGACGAATTCCTATAAAGCTCATCTCCAAACAAGGGAACAAAACCAAAACCGCACCTCGAGCTCCAAGGACTATAAACAGGATGCCTGCAAAGGCTCCACCTGGGGATGAAGGTAATTTGTTTAAGTTGAGAAGTCCGGAAGTCTCATTCCACCAAATAATCCATGTGGTCTTCTTTATTTGTTTAAGATCTTTTTTATCTTACTGTCTTCATTTTTTAGTCTTTCTGTTTGACTTCTCATTTTGGCATGTACTTTTCTCTTCCTTTATAATATTTTTGGTTTTTTTTTTCTTTTGTTATTAAAAGTAACACTGCCTGTTGTTAAAAGAAAAAAACTAAATAATGTTGCAGAAAACATAGTATTAAAAGTGAAATTTGTTCCTCTACCTTGACAATACTTCACCAAAGTAATTTTTTTATAGTAACTTTTTAATGTATAACTGCCCTTTTTGCATTTAAGATGCCATTTGAAGTTTTGCAGTTTATCAGGATGTACAGTTGTGCTCATTTAAGAAAATAGGTTTAGATATTTTCTTAATGGATGTGTCATAATTTAATAATTTTTCTAACTTTTTTGCTGTTGAAAACAGTGTTGTAGTAAATATTCTTGTACATATAGCTAAGCATGCATCCTTGGTTTAGAATTTACATTTTGTATAATTTAGGTATTTTATAACTTGATAGATACTGTGCGTTTTAGAATTTAATGAATATTGCCAAATAGCTTTGCAAAAAAAATACATCAGTTTAATTCCCACACACCAATATTGGGACTATTAACCTTTTAAAATTTTTGTTTTGACATACATTTCTTTAATTATGAGTGGGGTTATATATTATGTATATATGTATCTTTTTATAGTATTGATTATTTCTTTTGTGAAGGATCTACCTGTTCATATCCTTTAACTAATTTTTTTCTGTTTTGTTGTCTTTCTCTTTATTTTTATGAGTTCTTTATAAATTATTTTACCAGTTGGCTTTTATGAGTTCTTTCCCAGTTAATGCACAGATTGGCTCTTTGTCATATATTGTGTATATTCACCATTTGTCTTTTACATGTTATATATACAATTTTTATTGTATAGAAGTTTGAAGATTCTGTGTAGTCGGATGCCAATCCAGTCTTTTCTGTTATGACTTCTGGGTTTTATAAAATCCTTAGAAAGGCCTTTTCCCTATTTCATGAGCATAAATTAGTTTTCCCATCTTACTCTTCAGTACAGGGTCAGCAAACTATGGCGTGTGGACCAAATCCAGCCCAGTTTTTGTAAAGTCTTATTGGAACACAGCCATGCCCATTCATTTAAGTTCTGTTCATGGCTTCTTTCACACTGTAATAGCATAGTTGAGTGATTACGAGAAACCAACACAGCCTAAAATACACACTTATCTAGCCTTTTACAGAAAAAGTTAGCTAGCATTGGAACATTTATGGACAAATATTTGGTTACTAAAAATTAAAGTGGAGTTTGGCTCTATTTATTTTTTCTCTAAAACAGCTGGCTATTTGTCCCAACTGTTGAATGATCTGTCGTTTCTGTGCCAGATAGGAATCCCATCATTATCTTACATTAAAGGTCTAAACGTATTTATGTCTGTTTCTAGATTTTCTGTTCTATTCCAACAGTCTATATCTTTTTGGAATCAAAATATTTTAATTATACTTCATATTATGGTTCCTTTTATTGTAGGGTTTCTCTTCCCATCTGAACAAGTACATTTGAAGTCAAATGTTATAAATTGTAGTGGTAGCAATTTAGGGCTGCTGTCACACTATCCATAATCTAGGGTGCCCCCTCTTTGGTCTTTGGTTTCTTTCAATAATTTCTAAAAAACTGCACAGTAGTATGCAAATAAATTCTTGTTGTAATAATCCAACAAGGCAATAAAGCGACAAACCCCCTTCTATCCTTTTCCTCTCAGATATCCCTTCATTCCCTCTCCTCTCACCCCCCAAGCCCACACCCTTTCTATAAGGAATTGTCACCATTCTCTCTCTTAATAGAGCAAACTGAGGCTGAAGATAATATCTGACTACTTTAGATTCACTTATTTGGGGTAAAAAAAATAAGTGATTGGTGCTTTTCCTAGGCATTTATCAAAATAAGGAGTTTTGGGTTCTGTTATGATACCTATATGAATATATATGTAGTTTTAAGGATGGGAATACAGGTTGAACTACTTTGAAAAATGATTATATGTTCCTCATTTTCTTGTCTGTTGTTTTATGCAATAATTTTCTGCATTTTAGATAAATAAGAGAAATTGATTTTCCTTATTTTGAGTTTCAATGACAGCAGCTTTTATAAGGTATAAATGGGCCTTATAAGACTTACTTAAGGTCACTCATTTGTAACTTTATAAGAACACTCTTTGAACTCTACTCTGTATTGGAGATCATTAGCAGTGCACTGAGTATCTAGATCAGCTTTGAAGAATCCTTGCATCGCTGTATTTGTGTGTATGTCCATGGACCTTTCCATACACAGGTGCTGTAATTTAGCCATGTGGGTAAAGTTAAAACTTGTGTGCTTGGGCTACTCTGTTTACCAGTTCTAGGGCCAAAAGAGACATGAGAAGCCTGGCATTTTGGTGGGATAGATGCGTCTTCTCAGCTTTACTTTAGATAATTGGATTCTACCTAGAATTACCATCATGCTGCCCATTAGTTTTCTGTTCTTTTGTGTGAGATGAGAAGATTACGATCAGGATCAGAGAAATTGAGCCCATTTGATCTTCATAACTCTATTGGTATATGCAGTGTAGAGGAGGATACTTGTGAATAGATATGATATGGCTTCTGCTGTTTGGTTGATAAACCAGGGAGAGGTTTTAACTGAAAGGATGAGGTATGTCTAAAATCAGGCTCAGTTTTAAGACTGAAGGAGAGGATGGGCGCCTGGGTGGCTCAGTGGGTTAAAGCCTCTGCCTTCAGCTCAGGTCATGATCCCAGGGTCCTGGGATTGAGTCCCGCATCGGGCTCTCTGCATGGCAGGGAGCCTGCTTCCCCCTCTCTCTCTGCCTGCCTCTCTGCCTATTTGTGATCTCTCTCTCTCTGTCAAATAAATAAATAAAATCTTTAAAAAAAAAAAGACTGAAGGAGAGGATACCTAATTTTAAGTTGTAAGAAGAAAACCTGAAGAATTCTTTGTTTCCATTATATACTTTTGCAATAAAATCAGCCACTTGCGGGCGCTGGGTGGCTCAGTGGGTTAAGCCCCTGCCTTCAGCTCAGGTCATGATCTCAGGGTCCTCGGATCCTGTCCCGCATCGGCCTCTCTGCTCAGCAGGGAGCCTGCTTCCTCCTCTCTCTCTCTGCCTGCCTCTCTGCCTACTTGTGATCTCTCTGTGTCAAATAACAAATAAAATCTTAAAAAAAAAAATCAGCCACTTGCAACATGATACCACTTTTGTAGGTAGATTAGAATAAGTGGTGATGAGTATCTTTTTAAAGTTTGTGCAACAAGTGTGATGATGGGAATTAGTGAAGTTTTATATTAGGGATAGTGTGTTGAGTTAATAAGAGCACTTGAGTGGGAGTGAAGAGTTTTGAGGTCTGTTCCTGGCTCTACCACTAATCTGTGTGTTATGGGTCTCCAAACTACAATATTCTCAATTGTGAAGTAAGAGAATTGGATTAGATGGTTGCCAAGATCATTTCTAGCTGATATTTTAACTCGACTTAAACTAGTCTTGATTATCTTGTCCTTAGAAGAGCTTTGAAAGGCGTCAGATGGGCTTTTCGGTGAACAGGTCTGTGGTGCCATGTGCATGTACTTCCAAAATGAAATTTAGGCTGTGAAAAGTTAATCTTTAACACTTTTCTTTTCTCAGAAGGATTTGATTATAATGAAGAAGAACGGTATGACTGTAAAGGGGGCGAACTGTTTGGAAATCAGAGAAGATTTCCTGGACACCTTTTTTGGGACTTCCAGGTATAACTAAAAATAAATTTTATTAGAACAATAAAAACAATCAGAATACTTAAAGAATGGTTTGAGCTTTTATTACAGCTATTAACACTTTTTAGAACACTCAAATGATGTGTTCATTAATGTCCTGTTTCCACTATTTTCAAAAATAATTTGAAGTAATTTTCAGTAAAGTCAAGTAAAATCAATAACCGTAAACACTAAGAGAAAAAAACCCAACAGTGGCACAGCTAATGATATGGAATATATGGGAATTATACCAAAAAAACTTAATGGTTCTAACAATTTTTAGAAATACTAACCAATTCATTGCATAAATTATAAATATAATTTTTAGAAATGCTTAAAAAGGAAATTTTATTATATCATTTCAACAGATAAACATCTTAGGTGAAAAGGATGATACACCAGTTCATTTCTGTGACAAATGTGGATTGCCTATTAAAATCTATGGGCGAATGGTAAGTATTACCAAATTAAATTTTTTAGTAAACATAAACATTTGCGTAGAGATAGGATTCTGAAATTTAAGTAGGTAGGTTTATCACTGTTCAATGACTAAGTTTGACATTTTTAAGTAAGTATGAAATAGCTAAGGGAAATTTTGGGATAACATGCATTTAACTGACAAATTCTTGAATTAGTTGAAAAATACTAAGGAAACTGACTTCTGAAAACTTACTTCTTTGGACTGTTTGATACCTGTTAGTGTACATTTATTAAGTTCATTAAGGAAAAGTTTTTTTCTTGTTTAAAGAGTAAAATCAGTTACTCGTTTTTGATGGCTATAACTTTTAATGTAAAACTAATACTATTTAGAATTTTGGAGAATTGAATTCTAATCATTAAAAACAATTACAATCCCTAGCTGTAATCTTATAGTAATTTTGACACATCCTCTCTTAAAAAAAGATAATTTCACATTTGTGTTTGAAAAAAAAATTGAACTCAGTAACATGTCTGCTGGTAGAGGGCATAAATTGTACTCCCTTGCTTTGCTGTGTAACATAACTGAATAACAGTAATGGACTGTGAATTTTAAAATGGTTTAACATCATTTTTCTGTTTCCTTTTGATTTATTTTTAGAGTTTTATAGGTTCACTAACTGCCAGAGAAAAATGCTACTTAAATGTAGGAGATATTTGTTATTTTACTGCTTTGGAATAGTTTTAGGAGGAACAGGATAAGATAAAGCATGGTTATAGTATTCTTTGGGAGCTTTTTAAAAAAATTTTTTTTTTAATTTATTTTTTTGACAGAGAGAGGAATCACAAGTAGTCAGAAGCAGGCAAAGAGGCAGGCAGATAGAGAGGGAGAAGCAGGCTCCCCGCTGAGCAGAGAGCCTGATGCGGGGCTCCATCCCAGGACCCTGGGATCATGACCTGAGCCGAAGGCGGAGGCTTAACCCGCTAAGCCACCCAGGTGCCCCTAAAATTTTTTTTTTATTTAAAATTTTTTATTTTTAACTGAAGTATAGTTGACATTAAATTAGTTTCATGGGGACACCTGGGTAGCTCAATCATTAAGTGTTAAGCATCTGCCTTCGGCTCAGGTCATGATCCCAGGGTCCTGTGATTAAGCCCCGCGTTGGACACCCTGCTCAGTGGCAAGCCTGCTTCTCCCTCTCCCATTTCGCCTGCTTGTATTTCTTCTCTCGCTGTGTCTCTCTCTGTCAAATAAATAAAATCGTTCAATAAATAAATAAATAAGTTACAGGTGTATGACATAGTAGTTTGACAATTACATACATTACACTGTGCTTACCATGAGTGGTTACCGTCTTTCACCACACAGTTATTACAATATTATTGACTATATTTCAGTATTGTATAACACAGTTTAGTGTATTTCAGTATTGATTATGCTGTGCTTTTCATTCATGTGACTCGTTTTATAGCTGGAAGTTTGTACTTCGTAATCACCTTCACCTATTTTGCCACAGCCACTAATGTGTTCTCTGTATTTATGACTGTTTCTCTTTTTGTTGTATTTGTTTTGTTTTTTACATTCTACATGTAAGTGAAATCATATGGTATTTGTCTTTCTGTTTTTTGTTTTTATTTTTTTATTTTATTTTATTTTATTTTTTTAAAGATTTTATTTATTTATTTGCCAGAGACAGTGGGAGAGAGAGAGCAAGTGAGCACAGGCAGACAGAGTGGCAGGCAGAGGCAGAGGGAGAAGCAGGCTCCCTGCCGAGCAAGGAGCCCGATGTGGGACTTGATCCCAGGACGCTGGGATCATGACCTGAGCCGAAGGCAGCCGCTTAACCAACCGAGCCACCCAGGCATCCCCTTGTTTTGTTTTTAAAGATTTATTTAAAGGGAGAGAGAGTGTGTATGCTCATGAGCAAGGGGGTGTGGTGCAGGGGCAGAGGAAGAGAAGCAGACTCACTGCTGGGTGTGGAGCTTGATGTGGGGCTCAGTCTCATGACCCTGAAATCTTGACCTGAGCCGAAATCTAGAGTCGGACATATAACTGACAGAGCCACTCATGTGCCCCTGTCTTTCTCTGGACTAACTTGACTTAGCATGACACCCTCTGGGATCATCCACATTGTGGCAGATGCAAGATTTAATTTTTTTATTATTGTATTTTTATTTGTATTATTTACTGTTTTATTGTACTATTGTTTTTGTATTATTTATTGCTTTATTATAATTTTTAAATATTCAATTGTGTATATGTACCACATCTTCTTTATCCATTTATCTATCATTAGACAACTTGTTGCTTCCATATCTTGACTTTTATAAATAATGTTGCAGTAAACATAAGGGTGCATATGCCTTTTCGAATTAGTGTTTTTCATTTTCCTCAGGTAAATTCCCAGAAGTGGAATTACTGGATCATATGGTACTTCCAAGTTCTAGTTTTTTGAGAAACTTCCATACAGTTTTCCACAGTGGCTGTGCCAATTTACATTCCTACCAACAGTGCAGTGGGGGTTCTTTTTTCCTCACATTCTCACCAGCATGTTCTTTCTTGTCCTTTTGATACTAGCCATTCAGACAGATGTAAGGTGATATCTCATTGTGGTTTTGATTTGCATTTCTCTGATAGTTAGTGATGTTGAGCATCTTTTCACATGACTATTGGCCATCTCTCTTCTTTGGAAAAATGTTTATTCAGGTCCTCTGCCCATTTTTAATCGGGTTATTGAGTGGTGTTTGTTTTTTTGTTTGTTTGTTTGTTTTGGTGTTGAGTTGTATGAGTTCTTTATGTGTTTTAGGTATTAACCCCTAATTGGATATATTATTTGCAAATTTCTCCCATTCTGTAGGTTGTCTTTTGGTTTTGTTGATGGTTTCCTTTGCTGTGCAAAAGCATTTTAGTTTGTTGTAGTCCCAATTATTTATTTTTGCTTTTGTTTTCTTTGCCTGGGGAGACCTCTAGGAAAATGTTGCTAAGATTGCTTTCCAGAAAATTGCTGCCTGTGTTTTCTTTTAGGAATTCAGTTTCAGGTCAAACATGTAGCTTTTTAATCCATTTTGAGTTTATTTTTGTGTATGGTATAAGAAAGTGGTCTAGTTTCATTCTTTTCCTGGCTGTCCAGTTTCCCATCACCATTTATTGAAGAGACGGCGTTTCCCCCATTGTGTATTTTTGCTTCCTCTGTCATAGATTAACTGACCATATGAGTATGGGTTTATTTCTGGGCTCAGTTCTGTTTCATTCATTTGTCTGTTTTGTGCCAGTACCATCCTGTTTCAATTACTACAGCTTTGTAGTTTAGTTTGACAGCTGGGATTGTGATACTTCCAGATTTGTTCTTTCTCAAGATTACTTTGGCTATTTGGGGTTTTGTGGTTCCATACACACTGTAGGATTTTTTGTTCTAATTCTGTGAAAAATTGCATTAAATCTGTAGATCGGTTTGGATAGTGTGAGCTTCATTAGGAGCTTTACATTCTAGGAACCACAGGATGAAACTCATAGTGTTTATACTTCCAGAAAGCGTAAGCAGATGCATATGTATACATTTATTGGGGAAAGGGCCAAGGTTTCTATTGCTTTGTTACTGAAAAAGGTTAACTGTTGCTTTTCTAGTACTTATTCTAGTACTTAATAAATGGTGTTTTTGATGAATAGTTCTCAAGTACCTTCTATGTCTATTTTTTATGGAAATATTTTAAATTCTCTTGTGCTTAACTAATATGTCTCTGTTCACAGATTCCATGCAAGCATGTTTTTTGCTATGACTGTGCTATTTTACATGAAAAAAAAGGAGATAAGATGTGTCCAGGGTAAGATTATCATTACATTTTTAAATAATAAAGCTTGTGGTGGGATGAATTGTAAACTAGGTTAAAGGTCAGGGTATGATGTAAATCAGCAGCAGGATATCAAGTATGCACATGGCTAATCTTTCTTCGTGAGCCCAGAGTTGCTCTTAGCCTTCCCCTTAGGATAGGGCTAGGCAGCTATTATCTGTCAATTCAGATTGGCCAAAACAAATACGTTTGTCATCACAAAATTAGTGTTATAAATCAAAAGAGTTGTTTTGGGTTTTTTTCTTGTTTTTTGATTTTTTTCTGATGGGACATTATAGAGGTATTATCAACCAGTGATTGAGCCCAGAGACTTTGGAATTAGAATTCCTGACTTCAGATCCCTATTCAGCCACTTATTAGCTATGTGACAGGTTGTTTCTTCATCTGTAAAATGGAGCTAATAATAGTATCTACCTCCCTGTGTTGTTGTTAGAACTAAACTAGTATGTGAATATATAGTACCTAGTATATAATAAGTGCTATGTTAAGTATAAGCTCTTATTTATTGCCTTCAAATCTTATTTATGTCTCGAGTACATCTTAGGACACCATCATGGCATCAGCTCAGACAAGTTATGAAGAAGATCTAGAGGTATTGGTTGATATTGATCCAGTTTGGGATGGTCTTGGAAGATCCAGAATAAATTGGGAATTTTAATATCCATTTAGAACCCCTGATAGAAGGCTTGAGAAAGCTTTGTGACAGACTTCCTTGGAACAACTGTAGGCTTCTGAGATTTTATGACCTGTGTCAGAAGCTAGCCCAAGATTGGTAGTATTGGTTGAGAACAGAATTATGGACAGTTGTAGGAGGATTGGCATTACTGAGAGAGAAAGGGTGATTCACTAAGTCTTCTAATATTAATAGTTAAAAGGAATTTAGTCTTCAGGATATTAAGAGTAACTCCCTAGTAAGCACTTCACTGGTTGGCCCTTAGCTATTAGAGAACATAAGCCTCTTTGGCTTACCAGACTCAAATCAGGAAGTGAAGAAATGGAAACCCAAGTTAATATGAATACCATATACTGTTGCTTTTAAGCATCACCCAAAACAAAGTGCCTTACATCCTGTTACTGTAGAGGTACTTCTGAGTTTGTAGCAGATTAGAAGCAAAAAAAGAACTGCGCCAAATGGCCACTCATGGGAAGCCTACTAGGTTCAAGGAGTGCCATCCAGCCAGACAGCAAGGATGGAAGTGTAGGCACAACTCAAACTCAAGAGTGTAGAGCCATTTAATGTCTTCTCAGATGACCCGGCATACACACTCTGCAATTGTGGCTTGTATCTGTGCATACGTAGTGCTGAACTAGTGATTCAGTCCTTCCCTTTCATTGTTTTATTTATCCTAGAATATTCTTCTCTGAGTAGGGCAAAGTAGATTAAAAAAACCATTGTGAGTTAGGTAGAATGCATGTTTAACCCCATGGTGCAGATGAAGAAATAAAAAGATTAAAAAACCTCTCCAAGTTTACAGAGCCAATGCTTGACCCTACTTCTTCTGATACCTGCTTCAGTCCTTTTTTCCTGTTTCAAAAAAACTCCAAAGGCAAGTGTGGATTAAATACAGTGAATGAAAAAGAGTTATAATTTTGACCCTGAGTTAGTAAGAAAATGTTGAGTTAAAGTTGAGTTGAGTGCTTACAGTTTAGAAGGGAGTGTGTAATACTTTTAGTAGTGAAATTGGTAATTCTTCCTTAAGAGACTCTGGATAGTCAGGGTTTGAACTGAAGTTGTTGACAGTTTTGAATGTTAGGAGCCCTGATGAATAGGGTGATCATACTCATTTGGGTGGTCCTCACAGCATCTTCTACGTCATACTGTTTGCTCAGCATGTGCTTGCTGTTCAGTAAATACCAAACAAGTTCGGATTCCATGAATATGACAGATCTTCGGTTTATCCCTTCTGCATATTTTTGCAAATGGATGCAAAGCATAGAGTTGTTTGAGACAACCAGATCATTCGAGGTCTTAGGAAGACTAGGTCTTTTTTTTTTTTTAATATATATATAATTTTTAAAATTTTTTATAAACATATAATGTATTATTAGCTCCAGGGGTACAGGTCTGTGAATCGCCAGGTTTACACACTTCACAGCACTCACCATAGCACATACCTTCCCCTATGTCTATAACCCCACCACCCTCTCCCTACCCCCCTACCCTCCCGGCAACCCTCAGTTTGTTTTGTGAAATTAAGAGCCTCTTAGAGTTTAAGACTGGGTCTTTTCTTAAAACATACTCTGTTTGATGAGCACTTGTAATGTTTTCTTGTAGTAAGAGTTCTGAGTTTGGTGGTAAAGCTGACGCTTAATAGGGAACAGACCACAGAGTGGGAGAGATTAAAGGTTCACTTACAGTAACTATAGCTTTTAATCGTGCACTTCCGCAGTGTTTTCCACAACTGATTTTAGAAACAGGCATAGCTGTGAAGTTACGTGTGTTGTTTTTATAGTCTGCTTTCAGTAAATCTTTTTTTTCCCCCTTCTAATTAAGCTGTAGTGATCCTGTGCAGCGAATCGAGCAGTGTACGCGAGGTTCTCTCTTCATGTGTAGCATTGTTCAAGGGTGCAAGAGAACGTACTTGTCTCAGAGGGACTTACAGGCTCATATCAACCACCGCCACATGAGAGCTGGAAAACCTGTTACCCGTGCTTCGCTCGAAAGCGTCCATCCTCCTATTGCCCCACCGCCAGCCGAAATCCCCGATCGCTTTATAATGCCGCCAGACAAGCACCATATGAGCCATATCCCGCCAAAGCAGCACATCATGATGCCACCGCCCCCTTTGCAGCACGTGCCGCACGAGCACTATACCCAGCCACACGAGGACATCCGTGCTCCTCCGGCAGAGCTGTCCATGGCTCCACCTCCACCTCGCTCGGTCAGTCAGGAAACCTTTCGTATTTCAACAAGAAAACACAGCAATCTAATAACTGTCCCTATTCAGGATGACTCAAATTCAGGTGCTAGAGAACCACCACCTCCTGCCCCAGCACCTGCTCACCACCATCCTGAATATCAGGGCCAACCAGTGGTATCGCACCCTCATCATATTATGCCTCCACAGCAACATTACGCACCACCCCCACCTCCTCCACCACCAATCAGCCATCCAATGCCACATCCTCCCCAGGCCGCAGGTACTCCTCACTTGGTGTATAGCCAAGCTCCACCTCCACCAATGACCTCTGCTCCACCACCAATCACCCCTCCCCCCGGACATATTATTGCCCAGATGCCACCTTATATGAACCATCCTCCTCCAGGACCTCCCCCACCTCAGCATGGTGGTCCGCCTGTAACTGCACCCCCTCCTCACCATTACAATCCCAACTCTTTACCCCAGTTCAGTGAAGATCAAGGAACTCTGAGCCCTCCATTTACACAACCAGGGGGAATGAGTCCTGGTATATGGCCTGCACCAAGAGGGCCACCTCCTCCTCCACGAATGCAGGGTCCGCCTTCTCAAACCCCACTTCCTGGACCACATCATCCAGATCAGACAAGATATAGACCGTATTACCAATGATTGATAGTACTTTGAACTGAAGATATGATGAGGAAAAAAAAAACAACTTATGTATAGTCAATCTTTTAATTAAGCTTTGACTGTTTGGGGGAAGGAAGAGTACCTCTTATTGAGGTGACCACAGAACATTTAGGGTCTTGTCTCTTAAAATGGTTTTAAATCTTGACCTTAGGATTGACTTCAAGTACTATACCGTAGTGCAGATAAATGGCTCAGTTGAGCACAGCTACGTTTTAACAACTTTGTTCCCCTAGTGTGGTAAATTGACCCAGAGGTGACCATTTGTAAAAAATTTGAGAAGAATTTTTCATTGTTCCACTTCTAAAAATACGGCTTTTGTTAAATCCAACGTTTAGTTTTTCTTGTGATACATTTTGTTAACCTGTGTAAGAGGATTAAATTTCAAAATGGTTGTAAAAATGCTATTTTTATGTGAATTTAAGTGCAGCCACATACTGTTTTTTAAAACCATATGTTTTACCACTAGTTTCC